>CAUYQV010106776.1:0-15201 GCA_963574575.1 Galagoides demidoff
TTTTAAAACAATAACTGAGAAAATGACATGAAGGCTGTGTTGACCAGTTTGATGGAAGTATTTCAGATTGCATGTGAAAACCCCACACTGTACCCCAGAAGTGCATTAATGTACATAGTTACCATTCAATAAAAAAATAAAAATAAAAGAGAAGATATATTGGTATATAAGATATCAAATCTTTTTAATTTATGGAGTTTATAGTCTAAAACAAGGAGGAAGCAGGAAAAAACAGGTAAACCAATATAGTGATCCAAAAATCAGAAGGAAAATTGAACATTTAATAATTCTCGATTATGTTCCTAACACTAATGTTAAGTCCTTTAGGGTTACATTTCAACTGAAATTTATGGTCATTTCTTCATTATAGCTTCACAAAGACTGAAAGTCTTTAAGATATGTACTTTATTTAAAAAATAAATAAGCATTATAGAAGAGCTTCTTCCCATTTAGGCTGGCATGACTCCCATCATCAAAATTACAATGAGTGAGGTCGCTAGGAAATATTATCAACCACAGGAACAGACTATGAATTATAGTCAGCAAAACAAAACAAACACACCAAACAAAGCAAGCAGCAAACTTAGAATTCACATAAACTACACATATTGGAATGAACAGGAAAAAATATGTATAGATATTTTAATTATGTATATAATGTTTTAAGTATCAGGACAGAATTTCAGAAAAGAGGTGCTATAAGAGACTTTCAGGGAAAAAAAATGGGAACATTTCTAAACTTTCTAGAAATCAAGAATAGAATTATATTAAATGGAAATGGACAAATTATTTCAAGTAGAAAACTAATATTAACAGTCAAGATGTTAACAACTCCAACAAGATACTACTTACATGAAATACAATTCACAATAAACACATGGAAAGCTGAAATGAAAATGGTACAAAAATAGACAGTGGAAACATCATCTGAAAGAAATCTGGTATCATTCCAATAATATTAGTTAAAGTAAGCTTTGGAGTGGATATGGAGAAGGGGAACACTTCTGCACTGCTGGTAGGAATGCAAGCTAATAGGTTCCCTTTGGAAAGAAGTTTGGAGATCATTTAGGGATCTAAAAATAGACCTACCATTCCATCCTGCAATTCCTCTACTAGGCATATATCCAGAAGACCAAAAATCACTTTATAACAAAGTTATTTGCACCAGAATGTTTATTGTAGCCCAATTCATAATTCCTAAATCATGGAAGAAGCTCAAAAGCCTATTGACCCATGAATGGATTAATAAATTGTGGTATATGTATACCATGGAATATTATGCAGCCTTAAAGAAAGATGGAGACTTACATGTTTACATGGATGGAGCTGGAACATATTTTTCTTAGCAAAGTACCTGAAGAATGGAAGAAAAAGTATCCAATGTACTTAGTCTTACTATGAAACCAATGTATAGCTTTCATATGAAAGCTATAACCCAATTATAGCTCAAGAAAAAGAGGAAAGAGGAGAGGGAACGGAGGGGAGGGAGGAGGATGGGTGGAGGGAGAATAATTGGTGGGACCACACCTACAGTGCATCTTACAAGGGTACATGTGAAATTTACTAAGTGTAGAATATAAATGTCATAACACAATAACCAAGAAATTGCTGTGAAGGCTATGTTGACCAGTTTGATGAAAGCATTTCAAATTGCATGTAAAAACAGCACATTGTAGTCCATGATTGCATTAATGTATACAGCTATGGTTTACTAATAATAAAAAAAGAACATACTGGATACTGAGGCAGCATACGCGGGACTCCCACGACTCAAGGCCTTGCCATGCTTTCAGACCCATGTGGATGAGGCATGCCATATCACACAGCCTTGTCTGCTGCGAACTGGCGCCCAGTGCAACCTGCCTTAGAAGGGCTCAGGGATCAGTTTCAGACACTATAACATACTCTGCTGCTTTTAAACATGATTGCCCCACCCCCTCCCCACTTCCTTTCTGATGAGAAGGAACGACCACTGCTGGGTTCACCATGGGTTTGGGAGGAAAAAGGTGCCGTGATGAGATTGGTTCAGGTTGAACTGTTGTCTGCACTTGAGCAGGGACTTTTCTGAAGAGCTTCAGGAACTAACCTGCTCAGCAGGTTCTGCTCATGTTGGTCTGGACTGGGTGGCATAGAGCAGTATCTTGACCCCACTGCAGGGTGAGTGCATTCAGCTAACCTCTGGGTCGTGAGGGAGAGTGTGCCTGGTCTGGGTTTGAGGGAGGCTCCCCTGCTAAGCTCCTGGGCCTCCAGACAGGCCGTTCTCACAGTAGCTCTGATCATTCTGGGAGAAATAGGGGTGACCTTGATAGACTAAGGGGAAAATGAGGCCAGGACATGGTTCTGACTGTGAACCATATTTGCCTATCAGGGGTCTTCAAACTATGGCCCGTGGGCCATATGCGGCCCGTCTAGGACATTTTTTCCGGTCCACCAGGTGTTTTTGCTGCCACTGCCTATCCTGCTTAGCAGCTGACTCGTCCTGGGGCCTGCAGTCCAGCCCTCCAACCGTCTGAGGGACAGTGAACTGGCCCCCTGTTTAAAAAGTTTGAGGACCCCTGGATGGCAGCATCAGAGAATGGACAGAGGATTTGAAATTAGGAGCTAATTCTTCCCCCCCTATTGTTGGTGGCCTTATTTGGTGCAAGGTAGGTAGTGACTTACAATGCAAGTTCTGGAGTCAGACTGCCAAGATTCCTAATCCCAGCTTTGCCATATTTAGCTGTGCTAACTGGAGCAGGAAAAGCAGCTCCCACTACAGCTCAGGGTCCTGGCAGGAAAGAGATGAGCTCTCCAAGAATTTAACTGCAACACTTTAAGGAAGGGATGATTTACCTTTTAAGGCAACCATGGAGGGATGGCAAGTCCCTAGGGGCTAAAGGCAGGAGAAGCCACTGTGGCTTTTCTGCCTAAAGGGACATGGGCAGGAATAGAGTTTCTTGAACCCAGGGAGAGCTCTAGTGTGGCAGGTGGCCCAAGAGGGGGAATGCAGCCACTGGTGTGGCTTTCTAATTAAGCCATTGCCTCCCATGGGCCCAGCTCAACTGGAACCACAGGGCGAAGTGCCCCACTGGTGGGCACAGAGGTGCAGTAGTGAGAGGGAGCAGAATGTGTGTGAAGAGTCAAATTCAGTATCACCAGCTCAGCTTTAATAAGCCTCAGTGCTCCCATCTGTGAAATGGGAATGCACATAGTAATGGCATCTGCCTAGTATGGTTGTTGTGAACATCAAATGGGACAGAGCATCTAAGGCTCTGAGCACAGGGTCTGGTTCAGGCTCTGTGTGCACTGTGGTCAGTTATTGTTACATCAAAGGTGACCACTTGGGCTGCAGGAAGGGGTGCTTTTCTTGCAGACTGTAATACTGATTCTAAGAAGCCTGTAGGAAGAGTGTTGTTCCACCCTCAGGGTCAAGAACGTTCTGGTTGCAGGGTGATCCAGTTAGACTCGTGTCTGGCCACACTTGTCAACTCCTATTCATGACAGGTGAGGAATTAGTGCACTGAGCCAGAAGAGGAAGAGGTGCAGCCTGGCTCCCTCATCCTCCTCACTCTTGTCTTTAGTCTTTTTCTTTTTCTTTTCTTTTCTTTCTTTTCTTTTTTTTTTTTTTTCTGAGACGGAGTCTGTCTCAGTTGCCCTGGGTAGAGTGCCATGACATCATAGCTCTTAGTAACCTCAAACTCTTGGGCTCAAGTGATCCTCCTGCCTCAGCCTTCTGAGTACCTGGGACCACATGTGCCCACCACAATGCCCAGCTAGTTTTCACTCTTGCTAATACCCAATATAGTGAGATAGCTGAAGGCTCAGCCCATCTGACAGACACTCTATTTTTAGGCTAAGCTCTGGGGCAAGCAGTCCTATGGTGGTGGTGAGGGCAATTGGACAATCACTTCCCTGCCCCTGGAAATAACAAATTAATGTTTATCTGGAGTCTGGGGCTGGCTAAAAACACAGATTCAGGCAGCAATGGCTTTGAGCTGCCCAGAACAGTTGTCCTCACATCCCTTTCCTGTTGGTAAGGGGATCTACCCACAGTCGCACAGTCTCAGGCTGTGCCCGTGACCTGGCCTGGCCACTCATAATCCTCTTAAGCTTGAGGTTGAATTGGGGACCCCAAGATGACCATTTCCTCTTTAGAGAAAGAATATGCACAGAGATGTCTTGGTCTCTTTCTGATTTAAAATTTTAAAATATCTGGGAGTTAAAAAAACAAAAAAAGAAATCCTTAGTTTACCCCCCCCCCCCCGAAGTATCAACTCCAAGACTTTTATTCCACTCGAGGCAATATAGTAATAGCAGTTAAGAGATCAAGAACCTAAAATACATACAAGGGCAGACAATTGCATTTGCTAACTCATCCTAGAAAAAATGCTGCACACCTCATTGTTGAGTGTCACTACGGTCACCAGTAGGATATGCAGCAGTGAAGTGGGCAGCACTTCTAGGATGAGTTTGAGAACTTAATTGTCAGACCTTGCAGATGTCTGTGGAGGCACACAGATTCTCCCAGCTGGTAAAGTTCATGAGGAAAAGGTCACAGAGGTTTCAACGGCTCTTCTCAACCCCAAATGGACTCAAAGCTAGTGTTTAGAATAGGGGTCCTCAAACTTTTTAAACAGGAGCCCAGTTCACTGTCCCTCAGACTGTTGGAGGGCCAGAGCGGGACCCAGGATGAGTGGGCTGCTAAGCAGGACAGGCAGCGGGGCAAAAACATCGGTGGGCCAGATAAATGTCCTTGGCGGGTCGCATGTAGCCCCCAGGGTGTAGTTTGAGGACACCTGGTTTAGAAAGTGACTACATTTGGCTCAAAATGTAGCATGAATCAAGAAATGTATTTGTCATAGTCAGTAGGACTCAGCCAAACAATTTTCCCCGAGCCAGAGGAGGAGACAGGTCAGGAGGGCCCAGGCCCTCCCTTAGTGGGGTGGCCTTGAGGGAGACAGTGCTAGGGGGGCAGGGGCAAGCCAAGGTCTATATCTGGTCACAGACTGGGGATGCCATGGTTGTGTTAAGTGTTATGATCACACTGTCAAGATGTCACCTGAGACCCATCTTCTTCTGTGGCTCTTGCTAGGAAGAGACAGCAGCTGTTCCCTTGGCTGTGTCTTGGCTGGGGGAGCCAGGAGGGGCTGCTGCAGATCCTGCCCTCTACAAATGGGCTGCTCTTCTCCTGAAGCCCCCTCCCCCACGTTAAAGAGTGCTTCATTTAGCTGAATCATTCGTAGCTGCTATAATTGGAAGAAGATCCAGAGAAAGCCATCTCTACCACCCTACTACTCCTACCATGGGAATATTTCATTTTTTCTTGTCCCCTTCTAGTTCTTGCACTGATGATTGCATGATTTTTATCATATACAGTTGAAACCATCTCTGAAATTCCATTTTGAATTTTTACTTTTTCAAGCTTTGTAAACATCACTTGTTGACTTTATTTTCCATGTCAAGAAGAACATGTGAACCTTGTGCCTCAGTTTTGGTGGCCAGGCACCCGGCAAGGGCCTGGGCAGTGCTCTCTGCACCCTTCTCCAGTGCTCGGAGCTGGAGATGGACTGCCCTGTTTGGGGAGCAGCTCTTCTTTAGCTAGGCCTGTGATTTACAGAGTGGCTACTGGTGCTCTGAGAGCTGGATCCCAGCCCTCGACCACCACACACACTCAGCTCAGTTATGAAGACATTCTTAAAGAAACTTGTTTTTAATTTCATTTAGTTTAGCTCTGACTTTAGTTATGGTCTTTCGTGACAATTCAGATGGAAATGCAGACCATTCTCCTAACTGAAGTGTCTAAAGAATGGAAAAACAAACACAACACTGCTCACTATTAAATTGGAAATGACTGAAGATCACACAGGTGCAGAGGGCAGTAAATTCAGAGGAAATCAAGGAGAGGGCGGGGGAGGGATGGAGGGGTAAAACTTACCTAACAGCTCAGTGAACACTATCTGGTGTTTGGTTATGTGGGCAGCATTATAAAAGTGACCCATGCAACCAAAAACATTTGTACCCCCCCTCCCCCCAGTACTTAGAAATAAAAAAGAGGACTTGTGCATTTTTAGGGGCAGGTTACCTTTACCCTTCACTGCCATCCTTTTAGAAATTGCTATTTGGCTTTGTATAGAAAATTTGCTTTAGCTCTCTGCCCCCTGCTCAGTCTTCTTATTCTTTGCCTTTCTTAGAGATAGGCACCCAGAGATTTCCCATCTCAGTGTCAGAACCTATTGTCTCTGTCAAGCTTCACACCGTCCTGGAAGCATGTGGCTCCTCAGTGGATTTCCTGTCTGCTTCTCCCACTGAGGGGAGGTGCCAGGGTCACCCTACAGCTGGGACAGTGGTCAGCAGTGTAGCAGTGGCTGTCACATCACTGGACAGCTTCTTCCTGAGGATGCTGGGCCTCCTGAGAAAGCTGGAGAAGGGCCCCTGGATCAAAGGATGGGGGAGGGACTGGTTGAGCTAGGACTCCCAAAAGATCTGGTGGACGTGAGGACCATACAATTCTGGGGTGGCACCCAATGCTCTGACTTCCCTGGTGGCCAAGGTATCCTCCAGAAGCAAGGGTCTCATTCAATTCAGAAAGCAGGCCAAGGGGTTAGCAACCCTGCCAGGACCACAGTGCCTGTCCCCAGACTGAGCACAATGTTCTTCTCACTATCATCACTCATAGTCTGGCTCCTCTCTTCCCTCTGGCCAGCCCACTGCCCTCTCCTCTGCTCGCATCCCTCTCCTTGGCTCCTGTTGGCTTTTCTGAATCAGAGGCCATGCAGAACAATCCCTGCCTAGCCCAAGAATGCTGGCTCATCAGGGAGGCTGTGAAGCTGAGCAGCTGTGCACACAGCTGGTGCCTGGAAGCCCGTTCAGCAGTGCCCGGGGTCTGTTTTTGATGAGCACATACTTTTAAGGGGCTATGCCTGTAACTTTCTGGCCATAGACACCATCAGAACTTTCCTGCTCTGGCAGCATGGTTGCGGGAACCCTCTGTCAGGAGCAGCGAGTTTCCATGGCCCTGGCTTCCCACAACTCAGCATTTCCAAAGCACACTGTCTCCCCACCCACACTTTAAAAATCTGCCCTTTAAAATGTCTCCTTGAGAGGCAGGAAGCACCTCTTTTGGCCGCATCTGCTGACATGGATTTTGATCTAGAGAAGAGGGTGAGGAGCCGAGTGGAAGCGTTGTTCTCTGGGATGTCAGAGTCTCCTTGGAACAGTCCTAATTAAGGACTCAGAATGATTGACAGGTGGTGGAAGCACGAGAAGCACACTTGACATGCAGCAGAAGTCTGAGTTACAAAAAAATGGGCAATTGGAGACCTTGAAAAACTTTTGCAGATAATACTCTAATTTTGTTTCTTAGCTAAACATTTATAAACAGTCTCTGAAATGGCTTCTAATGAACTCAGAATTCACATGGTTTGACTCTCTTAAATGGTGTATATGTGATGTGGTAGCAAGTTTATTTCAAACTTTTCAATACTCTGCAGTCTTGGTAAAGTGCACTCTTTGAATGTGTTCATTTGGGGCTAGGAGTCTGTGATGGGGCAGTCTGTCTTACTGCTGTGGATTTGACTGGGAGGTAGCCCCTCAAACGATGGGGAAAGAAAATTAACATGCACATCATTCCTCCTGGGCTCTCTGTTTGCATGTCCTATGCTCCACTGCACTATTTTAGGGTAAGAATGAGGTCATGTTCCCTTAAAAAAAAAAAAAAATATATATATATATACACACACACACATTTATATTATATGTAGATATATAATATCTATTATATAGATATAATATATAATCTTAATTATATTAATAACATATAGTATATAATTATGTTAATATTATATATTAATTTATACATGTTTATATTATCTATGTTATATATAGATAATATAATTTATAATTATAATACAATTAATTTATATTTAATATATATTTATAGACTATATATATATATAAATATATTATATGTAGACTATCATACTCTGTAGTTCTGTAGTCCAGGCTGGATTGCAGTGGTATGACCTCAGCTCACTGTAACATTGAACTCCTGGGCTTGAGCCATCCCCCATCTCAGTATCTCTGGCAGCAGGGCCTATAGGTGCGCAGTACCATAACTGGCTAACTTTTTAATTTTTTGGAGAGATGGGATCTCCCTGGGTTGCCAGGCTGGTCATGAACTTCTATATACCTTTTAGTATTCAAATTACATGGCTATGAAACCCTTTTACTTGCACAAGAACAGCTTCACCTCTAATGAACCCAGACTATTTAGTCTCCCTGAGCCTCAGTTACCTCATCTCTAAAAGGGAACACCATCAGTAACACTGATCCCATAGGTTGATATTATTAGATTAGGAAATACATGTGAAAACTTATCACCATCCCCTATGCATGGGGAATAGTCAATAAATATTATAGTTCTTCTCATGCACAATAGGAAGAGAACAGAAAGAAAACCAGAAACCAGCTCAAGCCTCCTCAGAGGGATCACTGTTATTACTTTTGTTACCACAAAGTGTCGCTGGTGGCCCCAAGCACCAGGGCTTTTCCTGGGCTTCAGTGTGGGCTCTCAGGTTTGGCAGCATCCCGTGGCAGGTGGGGATTGCCGCCCCATTGACACATTCAACTATAGGCGTTCCACACCATGCCGGGTTTGGCATCCAAGTGCTACAGCTCTTTTAAAGCACTGTCCAGAGAAGCTTTCTGTGATGATCCTAATGCTCTGTATCTGTCTGGTACAATATGGTAGGCACTAGGCACATGGAGTTATTTGGCTCTTGGAAAGTGGCCAGTTGATTGTGGAACTGAATTTAAAATTTTATTTCATTTAAATTTAAATGCTAGTCACATGTGGCTAGTATCTACCATGTTGGACAGTGCAACTTTAGGGAAATAGCTTCCTTAGCCTAAACCACACATACATACATACATGTACACACACATAGATGTTTTCTGTGGCATGAGCCCAGAAAACCAGGTGGGAAGGTCAAGTGGGGTTTCAAAGTCATCTGCTTGTAGTGCTTGAAATGAGTCCTCTATCAAGAAGGGGCTGGGGTTTGAGCTTTCCAGCACCTGGCAGAGGAGCAGGAAGGAAGGAACAGGCTAACAGCCCAGAGATGCTGCCAGCTCAGTCTGCCTCTGGGGGAAGCCAGTAAGCACATTTCTCTCTCAGCCTTTTCCAGTCACCCTGTTTAGGCACCAACACCAGAGTAAGTCCCTTTGACCTTCATCCGAACACACACCTTGTTTCTTGCCTCAAGATGCTTGTCAGTTGAAATTCCAAGGATCTTGGTCTCAATGTCCTTAAGAGACAATAAGAAAAATCAAACCAGAGGAAGTAAGATGGCTAACTAGAGGCAGCTTTCCCCAGAGGCTCCTTTCCAGAGTGAGAGATACTGGATGGGAATGGACTCAGTGAAGTTGAAGGTGGGAGCTGAGCTAAGAAAGAAGATAGACAAGTGCACATCATCTCGGTTGAGGCAAGCTGTGATTCCGTGAAAACAAATTTCAGGTACAAAGTCCATTGCCAAGAAGATGAGAGTCCCATCCCCCAAGTGGAAGGCTCAATGTGGGCTCTCGGCAAATGATCAGGGAACAAAGGACCTCTTATTTTACCCCACAGGAGAGAGTCACTAAACACAAGGAATCCTTCTCCAGGGAGGTCCCACTTGTGAGCCTAGGCATCATCCTTCCCAGCATAAAATTGAACAAATATTTTCCTTGTAATTCTGAACTCCCATTTCACCCTTCCCATCTTGCCTGGTGGTCTGAAGGTCTGCCCCCTACTGCCCCTGTTTTGACTTTGGTGAGTGACTTTTCTGATCACTAGAGGGGACCAGGCTCCATCCCCTTGGTTTGTGGGATGGAACCGCCTGTGGATTTCTACTATTGGGCCACAGGAGACCCTTTGAATTCTCCCTCTTGAGCAGTGATTGTACTGTCTGGGACCATCTGATTAGAACTCAACCTGGCACAAGATGGTTATGAGGATAGGCCCTCCTCCAGGGACACAGACTTCTTAATTCCACCTGTTGGCATCAGACCTTCAATCATGACAGGACCATGGGAACTGTTGTCTGGGAGCATGGTGAGACCTGCCTCTGAAGGATTCTGGAGAGCTTTGAGATTCCAACCCAGTGGGGCCAGAATGCTGAGGAAATAAATACTGAGGAAATAATCAGGTAATCCCCGTGGATAGTTGTGAAACAGGTCTATGCCTGGAAACTAGAAAGAGGTTACCAGCTATGTTGTCCATCCCCTAAAACTACAGCACCACCTGGTGTCCTGGCAGTATATTACAACACAAATATATTCCTACTAAAGTTGGTCCTTTCTGCCATGTTTGTATGTATGTATATACACACAGACATATATAAGCTTTTATATATGTATACATAATTATTTTTTATTTTTATCTACTTTTTCTCTTTTTTCTTGTTAGTATTTTTTTTTCCTTTTTGTCCCTTCCTTTATTTGTTGCTGAGGTTCCTTATTTTTATCATTAGAGCTTGTTGTTGTTATGGTTCTTACTAATTAACTTGGTTGGTTCTTTTCTTAACTTTCATTTTTAATTTTATCAAGAGCAAGGGCTTCTGTATTTCTTGGTTACAGTACTTTGGCCTCATTTATTCTCTCTCCCTATTTCACTCCTCTAAATAAATAAATAAATAGCTTCTGCAACAGCTAACATATCTCTTCCCTTTTTTTGGTCTTTCTCCTTTCTTTCTTCATTCAACTTCCCTCTCTTGGTACAATGGTATTTTTAATTTCCTTTATCTATTATTATTTGATTATTCTTTCTTTCTTGTTTTCTTTTTTTGCTGAGAGCTGGGGTGGTTTGGCAGGTTGGCCACAGCAGTAGTGTGGCTCATGGGGGCTAAGAGACCTTTCTACCTTTGGGCCTAGGAAGACAGTATTGGCATGATCACACTGCAGAATATTTCTATTTTGTTTTCATCCCCACTTAATTTTTCCTTCTTCTTCTTTTTTTTTTTTTTTTGTCTTTGCTCTTTTTCTTCTCTTCCTATTTTTGGCAGAGGAAGAGTCTGACTCTGCTGAAGCTGATAAGGAGTGCCTGATTTTGAGGAACCCACCCAGCCCCTCAAAATCTTTGGGTTACTACAGGTGTGGCCTTAGCACCATGCTGATCAATACCATTTCTTCTATCACTCTCATCCTCTCTTCTTGATTGCCATCTCTCTGTTTTTCAAGTTTTTTTCTATTACTTCCCCTTCCTTTTAAAAAAATTTCCTTTTTCTTTTCTTTTACTCTTTCCTTCTTCTTTTTTCTTTTCCTCTTGCTTCTCTCTGCTTACTCTTTATCTTCCTTTTGGCCGTATACCTCTTAGCCTTTTCATCACCTAACCTCTGAGATAAGGTAATTTGAAGCAAAGAAAGAAGTGAAAAGGAAAAAGGAGGACAAGGAGGTGAATAAGAAGAAAGCACACATGAGGAGGAACCAATAGAACAGTTTAGGAACATGAAAAACCAAAATAGAGCAATTCCTCCAAGAGACCTTGAGGTAACTTTTACAGAAGATTCCTCTTATAAAGAATTAATGGATTTGACAGAAAGGGAATTTAAAATATTGATAATTAACACAATAAAGGGAATGGATGAGAAAATGGAAAGACAGAACCAAATGTTGGAGAATGTAGAATATAGAAAGAATATGGTGGAGCTAGAAGAAATGAAGGAGACAATCAGGGAATGTAAAAATGCAGTAAAAAGTATCAAAATAGGTTAGATCATGGAGAAGAAAGGACATCAGAGCTAGAGGATAAAGTGTTCAAGTTAATGCAGGTAATTACAGAGGCAGAAAAGAAGAGAGAGAAAATGGAGCAGGTGCTTAGAGAACTATGAGACTTGATGAAGTATTTAAACATATGAATAATAGGAATCCCTGAAGTGGGAGAAGATTGCCTTAAAGGTATGGAAGTCCTACTAGAGACTATCATAAATGAAAACTTTCCAAGTTATACTAAAGATTTCGACACAGTCTTTTCAGATGGATATTGAACTCTGGGTCATCTCTCCTCTAACGGAGTCTCTCTAAGACTCATTGTAATGAACCTGTCCAAAGTCAAGATGAAGGATAAACTTCTGCAAGCAGCTGGGAGTAAATGCCAACTGACTTACTGGGCCAGAGACATTAGGATGATAGCAGATTTTTCAACTGAAACTTTCCAAGCCAGACGAGGATGGTCATCCACCTTAAACATCCTTAAACAAAATAATTTTGAGCTCAGAATTCTCTATCCAGCTAAATTAGGCTTCAAAATTGATGAATAAACCAAATCTTCTGTATTTATACAAGCCCTGAGGAAATTCTCCACAAGACTAGCTGTATAGGAAATACTTAGACCTATTCTCAACACTGAATACCAGAATGGACCAAGACCAAAGTAAGTGCCTACAAGCCAAAGGTCAAAACTTAGCTTCCACAATCATCCAAAGGCTAAAACTACACAGCAGATTGTCTCATAGCAAGATAAATAAAATTCTAACACACTTATTGATACTCTCAATAAATGTCAATGGATTGAATTCCCTACTGAAGAGGCACAGACTGGCTGATTAGATCAAAAACACAAGCCATCCATATGCTGTCTCCAGGAGACACAACTAGCCCTGAAGGATAAATCAAGACTCAGGGTTAAAGGATGGAAAATAGTATTCCATTTCAAGCAAATGGAAATCAGAAGAAAGGAGGGGTTGCAATCTTATTCTCAGATACAAGTGGAATCAAAACAACTTTGAAGAAAGACAAAGATAGACACTTCATACCAGTCAAGGGAACAATACAAGAAGAAGACATTTAGATTTTAAATATTTATGCACCTAACTTATATGGTCCCAGATTTATGAAACAGACCTTGATGGGGCTAGGCAATATGATATCCCATAACACTGTAATAGCTTGGCACTTTAACACTTCTCTCACAAAACTGGACAGATCCTCTAAATAGAAACTAAACAAGGATACAAAGAACTTAGATATGACCCTAGAACAAATGGGATTAATAGACATATGCACACCACACCATCACAAAGCAAAAGAATATACTTTTTTTCTTGTCAGCCCTTAGCACATATTCCAAAATAGATCATATTCTAGGATACAAATTGAACCTCAGCAAAATCAAAGAAATAGAAATTATACCTTGTGTATTCTCAAGCCATAAGGCTATTATAAAGGTGGAACTCAACTCCAACAAAAATGTTAATCTTCACAGAAAGGCATAGAAATTAAACAACCTAATGCTGAATGATAGTTGGGTTTAGAAAGAGATAAAAGAGGAAATTGTTAAATTCCTTAAACATAACAACAATGAAGACACAACTTACCAAAACCTGTGGAATACTGCAAGAGAAGTCTTAAGCAGAAAATTTATTGCACTAGATGCCTACACTCAAAGAAAGTGAGTGTATTAACATACTCACTAACCAACTTATGGAACTGGAGAAAGAAGAACAATCTAACCTTAAACCCAACAGAAGAAAAGAAATAACCAAAATTAAATCAGTGATTAATGAAATTGAAAACAAATTCAGAAAGTTAATGAAACAAAAAGTTGTTTTTTAAAAAAAATAAATAAAATAGATAAACCTTTAGCCAGACTAACTAGAAACAGAAAAGTAAAATCTCTAGTAACCTCAATCAGAAATGATAAAGGGGAAATAACAACAGATGCCACAGAGATACAAGAGGTTATCTCTGAGTACTATAAGAAACTCGATGCCCAGAAACTTGGCAATATGGAGGAAATGGATCAAAACTCAGAATCACACCCTTTCCCTAGACTTAATCAAGAAGATATAGATCTCCTGAACAGACCAATTTCAAGAAGTGAGATCAAGAAAACAATAAAAAATCTTCCAACAAAAAAATGCCCTGGTCCACATGGCTTCACACCAGAATTCTATCAAACCTTCAAAGAAGAGCTTTGAATACTGCAGAAACTATTCCAAAAAATTGAGAAGGAAGGAATCTTCCCTGACACATTCTATGAAGCAAACATCACCCTGATACCAAAACCAGGG
This sequence comes from Galagoides demidoff, assembly GCA_963574575.1. Lineage (NCBI taxonomy): Eukaryota > Metazoa > Chordata > Mammalia > Primates > Galagidae > Galagoides > Galagoides demidoff. The sequence continues at coordinate 14,022 of CAUYQV010106776.1, forward strand.
AAAGACCCAACTAAAAGGGAGAATTTCAGACAGATTTTTAATGAATATAGATGTAAAAATTCTCAGCAAGAGCCTAGTCAATAGATTACAGATTCTCATTAAATATGTCATACCACATGATCAAGTAGGTTTCATCCCAGGGATGCAAGACTGGCTTAACATACACAAGTGCATAAACATAATTCACTACAGAAGCAAAAACAAAGATCATGTAATCCTCTTAATAGATTCAGAAAAAGCATTCAATAAAACCCAGCATCCTTTTCTAATTAGAACTCTGAAGAACATAGGCATAGTTGGCACATTTCTTAAACTGATCAAAGCCATCTAGGACAAACCCACAGATAGTATTATACTGAATGGAGTAAAACCGAAAGCTTTTCCACTCAGAACTGGAACCAGACAAGGTTGTCCTCTATCACAACTACTATTCAATATAGTGCTGGGCATTCTAGCCAATTATAATCAGGCAAGAAAGATAATAAAGAGCATCCAAATGGGGCAGAGGAAGTCAAACTCTCACTCTTTGCTAACCATATGATCTTATACTTAGAGAACCCCAAAGACTCAACCACAAGACGTCTGGAAGTGATCAATAAAAAAGTAATGTCTCAGGATCAATGTCCAAAAATCAGTAACTTTTGTATATGTCAATAACAGCCAAGATGGAGAAGCTAATCAAAGACACAATTCCCTTCACAGTAGCTTCAAAGAAAATGAAATACCTAACAAAAGAGGTGAAGAAACTCTACAAAGAAAATTACAAAACCCAAAGAAAGGAAATAGCAGAAGATATTAACAAATGGAAGAACATACCATACTCATGGCTGGGAAGAATCAACATTGTTAAAATGTCTATATTTCGGGGGCAGGGCCAAGATGGTGGACTGCAGCCAGCTTTTTACAGAAGCTCCCATCCAGAAGGAGGCTTAAAAGACAGAAATTTAGCAAGGGAACTGATGGTTTGGAGCGGAGCCAAGAGAGAAGATTGAAGAGTGCACTTCAACCTTCCTGAGGTGAGCTGTGACCCCCAAAATACAATCAAAAGGTACAAAATCCACCACCAAGTGGATGGGAGTCCCCTCCCCCACAAGAAGGGCTCGCAGTTTACTCCATGCAAACAAGTGAGCAGAGTTCAAACATCCTCCCACTTTATCCCACAGGAGAGAACCCCTAAAAA
>CAUYQV010106777.1:0-30557 GCA_963574575.1 Galagoides demidoff
ATTTCTTTTACTATGAAATTAACATTTATTACAACATATCGTGGCATAATAATGGCAGAAAAAATTACAGTGGAATCTTCCTACACTGACCTCCTCCTTAAGTTGACCTAATTTCCACAGAAATTCCAGGCATGCACCACATGTACATCCCAGTACATAGGCCTAGTTCCTTAGGTTGGCACCTCATATGCTGAGCAGCCATGACAGTCCCTTGAGTGGTCAAGTGGTGGAGGTTTTACTGTCTGTATTTTAAGTGTCAGCGGTTCTGATACTGAAATATGGCACTGTGAACTGTGGAAGAGGCTAAACTGGGATGTCAGCACAACTGGGGATTCAGCCAACCCCCCAGAAAGTTTTGAAGCTGATGACCCTTTGAGTTGTCCCCAGGTGGGTTATGGTACCAAGACTTTGTATTCCCACACGGATTAATCACCGGAATGGGTGTGACTGGGTAACATGCTCTCTGAACTGAGGTCGTCCCACCAGGAGCTGACAGCTGAGGGCCACCTTCCAGCAGCAGTCTCAGCACTGGGGAGACAAGGTCCCCTCTCCCAAAGGAGGATTTGGACACACCACTGTATCCCCTGCAGACCCAGACAGTCCCTTGAAAGGGTCTCGTGTAGAATAGTGAGAAAGGTGATTTCAAGTTTTGTCTAATTGTTTCACTCTCATTTTTCCTGTATAGAGAAGAAATTAAAAGCTAGAAAATTAAAATTGAAATAAAAAACTCAAATGATATTTTTATCTATTGTTTTTTTTTTTTATCTTTAGGCATAGTCTCACTGTGTCACCCTCAGTAGAGTACTGTGGCGTCACAGCTCACAGCAACCTCCAACTCTTGGGCTTGAGTGATTCTCTTGCCTCGACTTCCCGAGTAGCTCGGACTATAGGTGCCGCCACAAGGCCTGGCTATTTTTCTGTTGCATTTGTCATTGTTGTTTAGCAGGCCCAGGCCAGTTTGAACCCACCTACCTCGGTGTATGACCCCAGCATTAATGAGATTTCACTCCATACCCAGCCAAATCTCTTCCTTCCCCACTGCTTCCTTCCTGAACGTCTCACTGGACGTCAGTGACCCGTCCTGGCAGCTCTGACCCAGCCCTGCTTCTGCATCTGTGTCAGATTCCCCCGCCAGTTTACCCCCATGGGGATCCTGCTCCACAGTCACCCCACATCCCCACACAGCACACAGGACACCGGCACCCATGTCCTCACCTGTGGGCCCTGACACACACCTGCTCCCTCTCCTCTTGCGCCCCCCCCCCGCCTGCTGGCGCCTATGTCCCCTGTGTCCTCCGCATCTCTGTGCAGCGTTCCCAGGAGATGCCACGAATCCACAGCCAGGCCCCTCCTACCCAGCGGATGTCCCTACACCTGATACTTAGGAACTCAGGCCATTAAGCAAGTCCCGAGTTACAAACATACAACTGACACACGACTCACATAAGCAGAGGTTAGTACAGGTAATAGGTGAATGTACTTGTTCTAACTTGCATATGATTCAACCTAAGAACAAATCTACGGAGCCTGTCTTATCTGTGGCTTGGGGATTACCTGTGTCCGGACTGCCTCTCAGCCCGCGGGTCACCGCAGCCATTTCTGCGCAGCCTGTTGTGCGCAGGTGTAATGGGAGGCAGCCTGCCCCTGCTGTGTCAGTCGTGGGTCTCTGATTATTGGCCCTGGGCTTCTCCATTCTGTGATGTGGGAATCCTCCCTCCAGGGCTGAACATGAACTACAGGGAATCCTATGGGAGTCCACACTCCAGTGGGCCGCCCTGGGCCAGTGAGAGACGGGAGCTGGTGGCTCCTCACCCCTCTGTCCTGTGGACTGTGTGAGGCACCCTGCGTGTGGCCTGTCAGCAGCACCTTGTGGGAATGAGCCCCAGTTTCCCACAGTGGTGAACCCCTTGAGAACACACACTTGAACTAGCTGTGCCTCCTTCCCTGCTCCTACTTTTCCCCCTGGGATCACTTTCAAAACAACCTGCATAGAAACTCTTTCTGGAAAGAACTGAGAGAAAGAGACAAAGGCAATGAATGAAGGAATGACTATGGAACCAAAATCCATGGCTGGGAGAGCCTCCCTGAGTGGTCAGGAAACTGTTAGGAATTCATTCCCTTGTCACGTCAGAGATTCAGAAATAGCGCAATTGCTCCGTTTTCCTATCCAACATTTTAAACACTTTAGATGTGGTGCAAATGCAGACTTCTAATCTAGACCTCTTTGCAGGGAGGGGGAGTGGTAGAAAGAGAGAGAGAGAGATTTGTAATGCTGTGGGCTTCAGAATAGTTTCTAGATATCACGACGGAATCCTGCCTGGGGTGTGTTTGAGCTCCTATGGGGGGAGGCAGAAAGAAAGGGGGTTTGTCCTGTGCCTTAAGGGGCTTTTGCAAATACTAATGACTTAGAAACATAAAATGAATCCTTTTCTACTCCTTTTTTGGCCTGTTGGTGAAGAAACGGCAGAGCAGAGCTCCTGGGACGATGTAAATTAACTCTGGTGATTCTGATAAACCACCACCTGGTTTTGAGCATTTACGGAGGGAATATAAACTTTCATTCAGTAAAAAAAAGTTTATCAAAATTTGTTGCAGCCTCGTTTCAGAGTGTTCTATTCATTCATTTAAAGAGAATTTTCTTAAGCTTTTGTAACTGGTGATGGGTGAGCATGAACATGCCACTTAGAGCTAGAATTAGGCTCCCTCCTGAAATGAGACGTGATGGTGTTTTCCAGGCGCCCGCCCTCCCCTCCTCTCACTCTGTGCTAACTTAGTTTCTCTCTCACATTGGCCCACATTGCTTCCTAGGCAAGCATTTCAGTGTGCTGAACCAAAAAAGATCAAAACTATCTCTAAACCTCACTATAAAACCAGTTATTAGTGCAATACTCTATTGAGATGCGTATTGAGTAGGCTAAATGGAATTTCCATGAATGCTGATTTGGAGGGGAGATGCTCTACCTGCCTGCTGGTTAATCCACAAACATTTGACAATTGCTATGTGGGAATCATTGTGTTAGAGCCCTAGCAATCACAAAGACCTATAGTAATCCTTCCCCACAGGGAATTCCCCTTATATAAAAGTTAAGCGTCCTGAGAGTTAGTGAGTCCTCCTATGGTTTTTCACTGGGGTTGTGTGGGGTTTATGCTTTCGCTCTACTTTAATTGAAAAATGGGGGTTATCTCCCTCCTTCTTCTCTCTTTCTCTCTTCTATTCTTTTTCTCTCTTCCTATCCTTTTCTTTTTCTTTCTCTCTCACACTGATTTTGAAAAACTAAATATTAGGGGCAGACATCAAGGGTACAAAGATTGTGCCCCAGGAGGTCTCCCCTAATTGAGATGCTAATCTAAACTTTTTGGGTATTACATATCAACTGATGATTGAGACTAAGTGTACAGCTGGCAGCATTTATAGTATTTTTTGTAAACATGAGCCAAGTGGAATACTCATCAATAGTATTCTTTATAAATTGATATCATTTTGTGGATATAATTATTAATGATGCAATAAAAAATCCATATACTTATAATAAAAATATTATGTATGTGCTAGTTTAGAGCTCAAGGCATGACTCACTTTTTGGCAAGTTGATGTCCACCATCCAGAAAATCATCTAATAAACCTTATATGCACACTAATGGGCATTTTCTTCATTTAGCAGAAAACCAAAGTCAAATTTGAGAGCGTTAAAGGCAGAACTTTTATGCAGAATACAACTGATGCTAAACTAGATTGTACATTGTTTAAGGGATTAAATACAAAACCAGATTCTGATTAAGGTATAGATAGATAGCCTGATTTATAAAATTGTATATAAATAACTGAATAAATCTATGCCCCCAAATCGGGAAGTCTGGGGTCTTAAGGTATCTGAATTTGAAAACATGAAAAATATAATGAGTTGCTATAAAAGGTCCTGGAAAAAAAACTCTAAGGCATTCTAAATTACTGCTTGATATATTTTTTTAAACTTGGTAGCAAAAAAAAAAAAAATGAAGCAAAAACCTCTTTTTACCATCAGTTAGGTTTTTTTCCCCCCATTATCTGAGTACTGTATAATCACTACTCTTTGGCTTCAGTGAAATATACTGAAATGTTCTGAAAGCGCATTTACTAAATGCAAATTTGAAACCATTTGACTATCCACAGTAGGAAAGTCTGATCATTGCCATCATGCCATTAAAACTTAATTAGATGCAGTGTGTGCTCTCATAGAAACCGAAGGAGGCCTCGTTAGTACAGAGAAGTTATATGTGGGGGACCCAGACTAAAGTCATATCCAGTTTGCCTGCTCTATAAGCAAATTCTACCTCCAACTATTAATTTTTATAAGTCTGTAAACTGTAAACCAATATATTCCATTCAGTAACGAGAACACTGCCTTAAAATATAATATAGTTAAGCCTTCTTGTGACCAGCTTTCACTCTGGAAAAGCAAAATCAATCGGAATCTCTCCTGTCAAAGGCCAGAGAAGATTTCCAACCTCAAAAGCATCTCCAAACACCTAGTTTATGTGGAGGTTAGTAAATTAACTCAGAGCAACACGCTGGTGTATGGAAGAGGCTGTTTAAATCCACTCCCCCATTTATTCAGTGATTCCACAATAAATCAACCACCTTCTCCGTGCAGTGAAATATTCCTGTTAAACCACAGGTCAATTGGCTAAGCATCACTGTTTTGTTGTTCTCTGTAAAATGCTGTAGTGAGTAAAATTATATTTTTATGGTTGCTTCTCTTGAAGAACACCAGTGCTATGATTGACTAACCTCCCTCACACCCATGGGAGGTGCCACTCTCAGAAGCATTGACCTTCTCCTCTAGTTTTCCAGTCATTTCTGAATACCAGCGTAGTAGCTCCCTCTAATACCATTGTATTTTTTTTTTCATCTTGAAAGAACACAGACAACCTCACAAAAAAAGTTGTTTGTTATCTGTCTTTGGTGAGAATTTCAATATGTGAACAGAGTCGGCTGTACGGTAACTGCAGGCTTTGCAGGGGGCTACGTTCTTTTCTGTGGCTGACGGGCAAATCTCTTCAACCTCGAGTGCTTCACATTAGATCATATCCAAACAGCTCGTGTTTGTATTTTTAATTTCAAATAGTAGGTCATCCTTTTCCATACCCTACTGAAGAGAATGAAATTTTTTAAAAGAAGGTTAAGAATTAGTTATGGGCATAGGGAACTGTTAAAACAATACTTACCCCATCATTTTATTCCTGTTGCAAGATGCATCAGTGCTTACTGACCAGGCTGATATAAAAATCAGTGGTGGCAATAGCCATATATTAGGGAATGTCTTGGCAAATTATTTTTTTAAATATGTTTCAAATTAACACGAGGGTACAAATTTTTAGGTTATATTGTTCTCCTTCTAAAATAAAGTTCAAATTGTAGTTGAGCCCTTCACCCAGGGGGTGTGCTGAACACCCTCACATTGTGCACATTAGGGATCCAGGGAATTGTCCTCCCCCCTGGTGCCAATCCCCCTCCCCCTCCTCTCCCCTCCCCCTTGCTAGACTATATTTGCATTTTATTGCTCATGTGGCCATGTAATTGTTTATATATTGGTACTGAGTACATGGGATATATTTTTTTCCATTCTTGAGATACTTTACTAATGTGTTTCGACTCCATCCAGGTAAACATAACGGATGAAAAGTATCTATAAAAATGAGGAAATGCGGGCAGCACCTGTGGCTCAAAGGAGTAGGGCACTGGCCCCATATACTGGAGGTGACAGGTTCAAACCTCCCCCCCCCAAAAAAAAATGAGGAAATTCAATGACTCAAAGTAGTGTTTCCTGGGTCAAGTTGTGTTTGGTATTTTTCTGGAATCCAAATGCCACCTGTTGGTGGGAGGTTTCTTGGCAAAGTATACAAAAAAAAAAAAAGTGAAAACAAAACAAAAAAGAAAAGCAAACAAAATTAGACAATTTAGGATTGAGTGATGGAGTGAGATATATTCACCAAATAGGAAGAAGATGCCTTTGTCTGAACTACAGCTCTGGCAAGTGGAGGCTGGTTCATTCTAAGAGACTGAACATGAAAAGAGAAAGCTGTGGTATTTTGTATTTTTCTCCACTAGCACCATTTGTATTTCTGAATATTGGAATTTAGTCACTTAACACATTCATAGAAATCACCATATGCGGGGATGGGGAGGAGGATTATCTAAACGTCTTGGTCTTAGAGTTGCCTTTTTTTTGTTTGTGTCATTGCAATGGGCTCAACTGCTTCTAAGGAAGAAGCTTTTTACAAAAGCAAGTCTGGAATGTGAAAATATTTTTCAGGTATAATAAATATTGATCAGAATAAAGAACATGTCATCGCTATAAAATTATCTCAAAGGCAATTGTGTGGATTGTCTGAATGAAAGAAAATAACCAAAGTAAAACCCCAACATTATAGTTCAGAGAACTCTCATTCCTTGAGTAAAACAAAAGAAAACAACCCCAATAGAGTAAAATATGTACATTTGAAGGAGAAATGAATGAGAGAAAGATGTGTGGGACTAATTTTAGAACTCTCTACTTCTATATTCCTTAGTTAGCTGAAATTTTCTCCCAATCCAAGGCCTCAGTCTACCCATGTGATTTAGATCGAGGTCCCTCGCCTGACCTCCAAAAGCAGCCATGCGTGTTTCCATCATAGGCTTTCCATGGTTCGGTAACTGCAATTTGTAACTCTCCTCACTCACTGGGGACTGCGGGATCAAAGCTGCTCATAATTGTTCATTGGAGGGAGGAATAAACTCCAAGTTTATAATTCCTGCAGATCCAGAAGGGGTGAGCAGAAGACATTGGCTTTACTTGGCCTTCAGAACCCCACACTCTCCTGGGATCTTCCCCTACTCCAAAGGGCAGGGCGGAGTTGGCCACCCCTGTTCTGTTCCCTTTGGTCATTCCACCTCATCATCCAGATCTCCTAAGGTTGGAATGTCCTGAGACTCAGTCCTCAGATCTACTTTCCTGTTACTGCTCAAATCTTGGGGGATCTTACTCAGTCTCATGACTTTACATGCCACAGGGGACTCACAGACGCATGACCTTGCCTTACAACCCAGCCATCTCCATCCCGCTGCCTCCTGTACACCTCCAGGTAGAAGGCTCCTGGGCGTCTTCAACTCTACATGTCCAGAATGAAACCCTTGATTTTCACCCAGCCAAAACACCGAGCTGTTCAGTCAACAGCAGTTCTGCCCTTGCACTTATGGACCAAAATCCTGGAGTTATTTTTTTCTCAGTCCATATTCAGTATGTCAGCAAATATTCTGATCTCTACTCTGAAAACAACCCGGATTTGACAGCGTCTCCCTGCCTCCACTGCTGTCACCGGGACACCTCTCCTTATTGGCAGTTTCCTTGCTTCTTCCTTTTCCAGCCCCTCTGTTCCCAATGCAGCAGAGTGATCCTGGTGAGCGCAGGTCAGACTCATGCTCCCCCATGGCGTCCCATCTCACTGAGTGAGAGCAAGTCAGTGCCGCAGCTTAGAGACCCCAGGACCTGGCCTCCCTCCCGCATCTCCTGGGGCTGTTGCTTTGCTCAGTTTAGCCGCCCTGACTTCCTTGAAATCCCTCCAATACGCCCTTCCTGACCTTCCTGCTTAAAACTGCAAATCCTCCCTGCAAACCTTCCCTTTTTTCTTTACTCTTTTAACTTACAGCCACCTACCACCCTTGGAGATTGGCTTATATTATTAATTGTGTTGTTTATTTCCTTTTCCTAGAATGTAGGCTGTGTGGAGTCATCAGGTTGGTTGTTGGATTTGTTCAGTACTTTGTATCCAGTGTCTAGAAGAGAGGTTGGCACAGAGGTGTTCAAAAAGCATTCACAACATTTGCTCAATAAACAAATAAGTGAAAAATGCATTGACTTGTTCATTTGCTTATTCAACAAATATTTGTTGGGGGCCCATCCTGTTCCAGGTTCTGCTCTAGGCTGCTTAGTACAGTCCCACCACAGTGATGCACCGCTAGGTTTTTGGACAGTAATGCTTTTTACCTGGTGTTGAGAAAGACTTAATGAACTATCTCTTTTTCCATGCCCTCTGCATCATTATGTATGTGTTTCTTTGTCTACGTTCCCAACTGTTCTTTTTTTCTAGCTCATTCTTCCCTTTTCAGAAGAAAGATAAAAGTGATAGTCAAGCAGTTTAAGTATTAAAAAATAGCTATACATTTTAAGCTGAATTGGAATACAATGAAAACAAGTTGCCTTTGTCTCTAATGCTTGTCAGTGCCTAAGACCTTTTCAGATCTTTAAAATATTTCCCTCCATCTCTTTTTCCCTTTAACTTGCTTTGTGAACACCTCCATTCAGTAGAGGCATGTGTTTAAAACAGTTTTCTTTTTCAATTTATTACCTTTGCCTTTATATTAATAATAGATTGTTATAATAGGATCATCATTTGTTATTTTCTATTGTGTAGGTATGTATGTGTATGTGTCTCTGGGAATATCATTTGTAGGGAAGTAAATTTTTATTACCACCTAAAGATAAACTTTTTTTTCCCCTTAAGATAGCATCTCACCCTGTTGCCCAGGCTAGAGTATCATGGTGTCAGTCTACCTCAGAGCAACCTCAAACTCCTAGGTTTAAATGATCCTCCTGCCTCACCCTCCCGAGTAGCTGGGACTACAGGCACCTGCCACAACACCCAGCTAATTTGTTTATTTTTAGTAGAGTTGGTACCTCACTCTTGCTTAGGCTGGTCTTGAACTCCTGACTTTAAGGGATCCTCCACACTTCAGCTTCCCAGGTGTTAGAATTACAGCTGTGAGCCACAGAGTCCAGGCAGGATAAACTTTATAATATACATTCTAACTCTCTTGTCACTTAAGGACCAGCTACATTTTTAAGAACAGTCTTAATTAAAAATCACTTTCCTACACATTTTTCAGTGAGACATGTAAGCTACATAGAAGCAGTAGTTTTTTGTCTGTTTTTCACTGGCAAATACCCTATATCTAAAATGGTGCTAGAAACATAGTTGGCCCTCAATAAGTATTTGTTGACCATAGGAATAAATAACAAGAGATGGAAAAGGAAAACGTATATACAGGTTAAGATGACATTGTGAATATGGGCGATGTAATTAAAAGACATATAGATCAGCTAGAATGGGAAGGAGCTAATATTTTGTGATTTAAAAAAATGTATAAGCATATAAGGCTCATACTTTTCTTTTGATTTCTTGGAATGTGGAAAAATATGAACAGGAATTTGAAAATCCTAGCCAGGTGAATTTGAAGGGGATAGTACAAAGCTAAGGATTTTCCTTTATCCCTTAATATTCCATGTAAAGAAACATAACTGCGTGGGGCAGGCAGGTGTCTACAGAGTGAGTTGTGGAGCTTTCTAACCAGAGAACAGATCTGTGGAATCTCAGGTACACCAGTCTCAAGTCTCATAGGCCAGGTGAAGATGAACGTGAAATGCGTATCAAACTGCGTAGCAAATTCACAGTAAGAGCTCAGTAAGTGAGAGACATAGCTGTTTTAATGAAACTCTAGCAATTTCTTGGTCCCATGTTCATTATGCCATGGCCCTGTGTGCATGAGCCATGCATACCGGCCTCAGAAATGAGCACTTCTGACAGCTGAAGACGTAAAATGGTGACCAGAATTACCCAGGTCAAAGATAAGAGAGTCACCTTTTAAAGCTGAACTTAGAAAATTCTTTCTCCACATTACACAGCATAATTCCTGCTTTGAAATTTATCCCATAGTCTATGCTGTACATATGGAAGTCCAGGATGACTTGAGGATGGAAAGTAACGTTCCCTCTTCTAAAGCAATAAGAAAATACATGTCTTCTCTCTCAGTCAACAGCTTGAAATGTTGACTGTAATGTTGTCAACATTTCAGTAACTGAAATGTAGACATGAGCAAGTAGGCATCCATATGTGTTCCGATATTCCAAATGATCATGTTCCTAGGAGGGCCCAGCAGGCCCAGAGCTGCCAGAGGCAAGACCCTGGACTCCTGGATTTTTTTCCCCCAGGGCCTGTGCAAATGTGGTCAGTGTGGGGTGGAGGTGGGGGAGGATGGCAAATGGACACCCCTTTGCCAACACACTACTGTGATGAGACAGGAGCAGGTTCCAGGGTAGACAGCTGCTATTCTCTCTCCCACAGAGTGCCCAGCTTTTCCCCAAGTCACTCATCACAGTCCATGGCAAGTCTCTCCAGTTGAGTCTGAACCCATTTTCCCATACATCTCCAACCAGGAATTGTGTGATAATTGGAGGATATGCTGCATTTTTAGATACCATAACTCTGCCCACATGTCCAACTAGTAATTTACTGACCACAAATGTGTTTGGCTTACACGTTTCACCTCTTTAAACTCTTTGCTCTAACATCCTTTAAAATTATGATTTGAATTTAAACCTAGATATATTGGTGTATCTGTCGATGAAAATTACCCTAAAACCATTAAAAAATTAGAACAAAAGTCCACTTAATGGTGACCAAAAGGAATCTCAGTGATGAGACTTGACATTGGTTGTAGTTGCTTTGTTGTTTGTGAATCTTGCACTAAACATTAAATCTTGTGCTTCCAGCATACAAGTGAAGATCTAGTTACCCCAGAGAAGCTTAGGCATCTTTAAAAGTCAGTTCCTCCCCTTGCTCTGAGGAAATAAAATATAAACAGAATAAAATAAAGGATAGAATCCAAATATTATTTCAAGTTTTAAAATACTATATAGCTATGTAATATTTCTTGGCAAAAATATTTAAGCTAATTATTGTTATCTGAATATATAATCATTGCTTTTGTCATTTAGATAAGAATATTAAGCTTAAAATGAAATTAATAACAACTTTACATTGACCTTTGGGGCTACTCATTACTAGTTAAATTGGCAAATGAGTTTCTGCCAGAAAAGATTCATTTTAATTCCATAAAAACCAATGGGCTTTAAAATTATTTTATCAAATAAAGACATTGGAAGAAATGGTATCAGCTAGATTTTATTATTTCTAAATTCATTTGGTCTTTTTCTATCTAGTCTTTTAGCTTGTGCCTATGACTGCATTGGAATATATCAAATAGGTTTTACAGGGAATGTTGACTTTGTTAAGGTCAAAACTAAAGACTCTCTACTGATCTAGGAAGAAAAATAGATAGAAATCCTCCTTAAGGAAACACTGTATTTGGGAATGAGCTCCAAATAGTATATGTGTACATGTGTGCATCTGTGTGTATGTGTGTGCGCATGTGTGCACCTGTGTGCATGCATGACAGAGATGGGGGGAACAAGATGGGGGAACAAGAAATGGGCGGGCAAGTTCCAGCCTGGGAACATGCTGGCCTCTTGCAGGAGCAGGTGTCACATGCACAGAAACACTCTCCGAGACCATATCCATGGGTGGCTAAGGTAATTTCCCAGAGCCAATTTGAGGGTGCTGTTAACAAAAGAATGGAGAACTGATGCTGGATAAATTAAAACAACATATCACCACTACATTCATTTCCTTCCAAGTAAGTATTGAGAACCTCAGTTCATGGTGTACTCTAAAAATGCACTTTTCTTTCTTTCTTTTATTTTTTTTTTAGACATGGTCTCACTCTGTCACCCAGGCTGGAATACAGTGGCTCAATCATAGTTTACTGTAGCCTTAAACTCCTAGACTCAAATGGTCCTCCTCCCTTAGCCTCCCCACTAGTTGGGACTGAAGCTGCATGCCAACATGTCCGCCTAATTAAAAAAAAAAAAATTGTAGAGACGACTCTCACAAAGTTGTCCAGGCTGGTCTCAAACTGCACATATTTTTAAATTACAATCTTTGCTTTCTAGTACTTCATCCAGACAGAGGAACTTACTATATTTCTCTTATTAGGACATCTGGATAATCTCTCTGCTTTCTTTTTTCCTACTGTAAGCAATGTTGTAATGAATGTCCCAGCAATATATGCTTGTATACTTACTGTTTTACTTACGGCAACCTTTTTATGTGGTATTCTTAAGTCAAAGGATATACAAATTTGACACATCAGAGACACATGTGTAGGGAAACAGAAAAATATCTAGATAGCTATGTACCACAGTGTCATCAGGGTTCACTGTGGGACATTTATGATAAAGAGGTTTATAACTAAAATAGAACTGAAAATTTTATGAGAGGATGGAAAACTTTCTGAACTGCTTTCTTGGCCTTCTTGCTGCCACTTCTCTGTGGGAAATGGACTGTGAGGTGGCAGGGCCCCCACAGCCTGGGAAGGTGCTCAGGGAATGACCCCCCCAGCTGCTTCTCCTCCTCTAACCACAAACACTCTTTTCACCTGTCAGAAGTCATACAGCCCAAGCATGCTTTCCTTAGTATTGGTGAACACACAGCTTTTCCTCCTTAGAGTTAGTCTTTACCCAGGTGTTAAGATTTACCTTGTTAAAGATACTTTATAAACAAAACTGCTTCCACAGTTGGGTGCTGGCTGCCATTATCAGCTGCATCAGACCTCCTGATCCCATCCTGTTTGCCCTCATCAGCTGCATCAGACCTCTCGATCCCATCCTCTCTTTTGTCTCTTGTCTTTTTTTCTCATTTCCCATTTCCACTCAGATTATTTCTCCTTCCCTGTGCTAGTCCATGAAACTTCTCTACTACGAATCTGACATTTTCTGCTCAAGAAGAAAATTTTAAATGTCCTAGAGTTTTCTTTCTTAAAACCAACAAACAAGAAAACCCTAACAACAACAACAACAAAAAATTCCTTTGTATTATGACATAATTTCTGCCTTGTAGAAAAGTTGCAGAAATAATTCAAATATTATACATGGCCTTCGTCTGGATTCCCCCATAATGAACATTTTATATTTGTTCTCTCTCTCTCTCCATCTATATAATCTTTCCCCATCTATTTGAAGCTAACTTGGTGTCATAATACTCCCTGAGCCCTGAAATAAAAGAGTCTGACTCCATTTTCTGATGTTTGACAGCTTCTGGCTTTTAAATCTTTTCCTTCACATCTCCCCTCAACCCCACGACTGAGAAAACTATAAATAAAGCCTGATGTTCTTTCCCTCAGTGGCACCAAACTGTGCCAGGCCCCATACCTGCGTGGGAGCCCTATCTGGCCCCACCTGGCTAACCACAGAGGAACCTGGAGCTTGTCTCTTGTCCTTGGTCTGGGGACCCGCTTGGTAGGCCTCCTCTGCTCTCTGGAGATAATGTCAATGAGGTAAGCAACATATTTACACCTCTTTGGGTGTGTGTGGCATCATAAATCTCAATGTCAGAACCAGATTCTGGGTGATGGTCCATCCTATAGCTGCCTAGTGGCCCACAACAAATCATAAATAGAATCTCCTGCATAACTGCAGTATAATGATCAAAATCAGAAACCTAGCATTGACATATCACAGCTACAGACCTTATTCAGGTGTTCTCATTTGTCCTCCTGAAGTTTTTTAAAGGCTAAGAAAATCATGAATGATCCTATTAATTAGATGGCGTGTATTATTTTTAGCCTCTTTTCCTGGAACAGTTCCAGAACCTTTTTTTGTCCTTCCCAACATTGGCATTTTTAAGAGTGAGGTATAGTTATTTTGTATATCTTTTCTCAGTATTGGCTGATGTTTCTTCCTTATTAAATCCAGGCTGTGTTTGATTGGATGTTCCCTTAGTTCTTGTTTGTTGACTTTCTGTGCTTTTTGCCTTAACAAAAAAGCTTTGGTATTCCTATTATTTCCTCAACTCTCAAGTGAAAGCAACTTCAAAGGCCAATCTGGACTTAAGTTTTGACTATCCAAAGGCTTAGACAATACTGCCCCTTTTATTTTAAGTTATAGGGTAATAGAAGGAGGCAGTCATGGAGAGATAGTACACAAGGCCTTGTACCATCTGTGCTTTTGAAAACTTTGAGTCAGGCTGCTTGAGATCTGGCATAAGGGACTCCATGTTAAAATTTCCTCTTTAATACACCATTTTCTGCCTCTTTGTTAAGTTACCCGAGACCCGCAAAGAGCTCCTGGAATCTAAAATTAAGGGGAGAGATGTGATATAGTAACTATAGCATTATTACTAGGTGTTGGGCTGGTCAAAGGCTTTCACATTTTAATGTAGACATTTTTGGATTACTTGAAAAAAGCATATACTTCTTTCATAATCAGAAAATAAATAGGATAGACTTATTTCCATTAAAAATCAAACCTATCTGTGACCAAAACTCTGTTTATTCCTAATCATTATTTACTTCCTCCTTTGAACCTCTAAGGTCCTGAAAGGGAAGTGGCCACCTGCTGTCTCCCACTCGGGTCTGCAGTGACCTCAGTATCATCCCTCCATCCTTGTGGTGGTACAGGATCAGTTTTGATCACGGCTTCCTTTGGCACCTGACTGATCATCATTTCTCTTGCCTGCCTTGCCTCTCCCACTCCATAAATGTTGCCTTTCTGTATGTCCCACACAGGCCTAGCTTCTTCTCACTGCTCAATAAACTCAGATATTTCTGCAGCCTCAGCTGCCCCTTCTCCAGGATGATCCAGTGTCAAGCCCTGTAATCCAACCCTCCGTCCTAAGTGCCAGGGTCACTGGCCGGGTGCAACTCAGTCACTATATCCTTTATGCCTTTGGCTTGTGAACTCACAACCTAATAGACACTGATGCCAGGATTCATCCAGACATGGCAGGGCAGAAAGTAAGAGTCATCTTAGATCCTTCACTCACTGTCCACATGCAAGCCCTATGGAGACTTGCTCCTATATATTCCTTAGACCCATTCTCTTCCTTCTTTTGTATCCCCTCTAGGACCTGGACACTTTAGTGGTCTTCTAAGCAAGCAGCTTGCCTCTAATATCTGCTTCCTTCACTACATCAAGACCAGAGTCAGCTTCCTCAAATACAAATTTAATAGTATTTGACTTTGGCTCAGTGCCCATAGCTGAGTGGGTAGGGAACTGGCCACATACATGGGGGTTGGTGGATTTGAACATGGGTCAGGCTTACTAAACAATAATTACAACAACAACAACAACAAAAATAGCCAGGCATTGTGGTGGGCACCTGTAGCCCCAGCCACTTGGGAGGCTGAGGCAAGAGAATTGCTTAAGCCCAAGAGTTTGGGGTTGCTGTGAGCTATGATGTGACAGCACTCTACTGAGGAAACATGGTGAGACTTTGTATCAAAAACATATATATAAATATTATTTGCCTTTATGAGCTTATAATGTACTCATTTATAGTCAATTCATGACCAATAACATTCTATGCAAATTCCAAACATTTTACCGTGGAAAAAAAAGATCTCATGATTACTATTTTATGTGGCCTACCTCCTCCTTCTGAAATCATTAGCTATACTCAGGCATATTTTTCTGTTCAACAAATACTTACTAACCACGTCTGAGATTGGGATAGATGTTGGGGAGAGACTTGGGGGAAGAAAAGCAACTGCAAATTTCTTCACCTGGGGAAGTTTCCTTTTTTAAAACTTTGTCCTACCAGACAAACCTGCTTACCACTATCTCTTAGCACTTCCTTCACTCAGGGACACCTGATTTAAAAAAATATCAAGATTCAAAGTCAATGTTGAAATTAGTATATTTGACATTTGAAGCAGATTCTATCTAAACATTATTTAACTGTCTTCTGATAAAACTAACTTAAGTAAAAATAATCACAATAGAAAACAACTAAAAATTGTGGCCAAATAAGAAATGCACATAGTGAAAGTTTTATTTATGTACATATATGTGTGTATATGTATGTATGTATATACAACACTAGTGAAAGTTTTATTTCATTTAACTATATAAATATATATATGATAATACTAGTAAAATAAAATAAAATGTAAAATAAATATTATATTATAAGAAAAGCAAAAATAATGGGCTAATAATTTGAGATTATACTAATAGATTTTTAAAAGTAGAGAATATCTTATAGCTCAATATTAGAACATTGTAGAAATATTACATTTTCCTTTTATGTTAGAGCTTTGACGGCTGCCAATTTGTTAAGAGCTTCGCCAAATTGGCTGTCTTCACATATTCATATTTGATAGCGAGTGTAGCCGTATCTGTCTGTCTTTGCTCATGAATGGTCAAATAAGAACTTTTTATTATATAATTTCTATTTCAAATTAAGACAAGTTTTAAGCATAGCAAGAAGTTTGGCAGCAACTCATAAAAGTGTCACTTCACTCCATACTCCAGAATTTTCAGTTCCCCTATTACCTTTCAAATGTCCCCACACTTGAAATGTTCCTAAACCAAATATCTTTATGACAACACTCATCATAAATTTCGTTGTATTTAGTAAAATCTTCTGGAGTTTTCTTTCTACAAAATTTCTTCTTCTGGAAAAATCCGAGAAAACTAACTGGCAGACATGAACAGTCACATGACGTGGTGTTTGAGTGTTGCTTCAGACCGAGGGTCTGCTTCCTGATGAAACAATAGAGGTGTCCAGACGCTGCTCTTTTGATTCCCAATGACACTGGAAGGCCATCATCATCTTCCTGTTTTTCCTGGTACTGCTTTCACATTTGATGCATTTTTCTATATATATCCATTTGCTCACATTCTTTGGTTACACAGATGGCCTTCTCAGCATCCAGGCACTGATGTTCAAGGGACGCCTGGAAAGCTCAGTGTTTCCTTGTACACCATTCAGGTCTGATTCCAGATGTTCCTACATGTTTATGTTTGAGTAACCTCATCTAAAACTTCAAACAAAAAGGACAGCTCAGCAAAGAAAAATCCCATTCATTAGAGAGAAATACGCAAGCTGATCTTTTTGAATCCATATTTCCTATTAGATCATGCAGTACTTCAAAGGTTGAGATTAACTTTTAAAACTGCCTGTGCCACACACGGCTTCATAATGAGCGTCCTCGCTCGTCTGGGAGGGCCTTTTCACTAGGATACTTCATCCTGCAGCATTTTACAGGGATCAGGTGAGACTAAAAAGAATAAATAATTTTTCCTCAAAGCTCTACACACACACAAAATAACACCTGAACAAAAGCTTCAATCAGAATGATTCAGAGAATGATTATTCATAAAATCAAATAAGAACTTAGAATTAATTGGTCAATGTTTCTCTGAATACCAATGAGAATATTGGCCGTAGCTGCAACATTATTATATCCTTCAACTTTGGATAGTTAACAAAATTGTCTAGAAAAACAAATGTGTGCAGATGTCTAAAGTGCTTGTAATAGACACAATACAAGATCCGAATGGGAAGAACTGGAAGATATTGACACAACTTCTATAAGCACTGACAGTAGTGAAGAGAAGGAAAATATTGCTAAAGATTAACCTCAACAGGAAAGACAGACAGGTGATGGATAGACAATTGACAGATAGAGGATAGACAGATGATAGGTAGGTAGGTAGGTAGGTAGATAGATAGATAGATAGATAGACAGACAAACTAGTAAAAACCGAGACCAAGAATTTGATGCCAAAGAGACAATACTTTAGTTTGTTCTGATACTGCTGCTTGGCCAGTACTAGTTCCAGATGATTTGAAAATTAATTTTGTTATGGGTGAAAGTGGGCCTTTTCAGATTAAAGATGAACTTTTCTACACTACAATTCAATGAGAAGGAAAATATAGCAGAGGCTATAGCCGACATGTGAGAGATTCACGGCTTTATGAACTTTTACCAAATGGCAAGGAAAAAAAAAAGACAGAGGAAAAAGTTGAGAGCTTATTTTATTCAAAACCAAAAATGTATTTTCTTTGTTTTTGCTGCAGACTATTTGCAAATAATGAGACAAAAACTGAGACAGCCAGCTTTATTACCAGCTTTGAAACACAGTGGAAATTAAATCCTCAAATCCCTGAGTGTGAGACACTGGAACATTTTTCCTACTTAGAAAAATGGGAGACATCAGCATGGTACTGAAACTGTAATAAAATTGTTGATAAAATCAATCATGTGGAAATGAATAAAGAAAGGAAAAATGGGGAGGCATTTTACATCATCTTTTTGACATAATTATGTTTTTAGCTATATAAAACCTTCCCTTCTGTGGCTACAGCAAGGATATGTCATCAACAAACAAAGGAAATTTTTGGAGCTGGTGGAATTACTCTCGAATCACAACTCAATTTTGAAGGAACAATTTGTTAAAAATTTAACATGTCGTTTCTTCTGAAGGAAAATTAATTTCATATTTATCTCCAAAAAACATCTTGAGGAAAAGTACATCAAAGAAGAAAACAGCAGGAGGTATTTAAAAAGCTAAATATATGGGAATTATTTGATAGCTCAGCTAATGCAGAGTATTGAATCGCCACATCCCGCTCTCGTGAGTCAGAGGTTTGACCCAGGAGCAACCTTTGCTCCCAGGCGACAGTCCAGAGACCCAGAGGGGAGGGGTCTGCAGCCCCTCCTGTACCTTCATGACCCTGCCTTTTCCACACAGGACGCAAAAACAACAGATGACGTTCCCACAAGATTTTGTGAGATTTCTCACACGGCAAAGAGCATTTAACTTCTTTTTTTAATTTGACTTTCATATGAGGTTTCAAACTATTAGGTTACAATGTTTGCGTTTGTTAGGTAAAGTCCCTGGTGTACTTGTGCCCCTCACCCAGGAGCTGTGCCCTGTACCCTTACATTGTGGCTGTTAGGTGAGAGCTTGACACCCCCCCCACCCCCGCCGTCCCCTCTCTCCTCCCCTTTCTGTCTTCTGCTCTTCCCTCAGCTGGAATTTAATTGTGTTTTTCTCTTTTCTGGTTATACATGTGTTCATCTACTAACACAAATGGCTTCCCGTTAGCATTGAGTATTTGGGATACTTTTCTATTCTTATGATACTTTTACTAAGGAGAATGTTCTCCAACTCCAGCTGGGTTATCCTCCACGTTTTGAGTGGCCGAACAGTGTTCTGGGGTACACATGTACCTTAGTTTATTAATCCATGGGTTGATTCCACATCGTGGCAATTGTAAATTGAGCTGCGATAAACAATCTAGTGCAGATGTCCTTAGGATAAAATGATTTTTTTTTCTCCTGGGTAGATACTTAAATTGTGGGATAAAATGGAAGGTGTATTTTGAGTTCTTTCAGGATTCTCTATACTTATTTCCTTCCAAAGGGCCTGTATTGGTTTGCAGTCTCACCACCAGTGTAAAAGTGTTCCCTTCTCTCCACAGCCACACCACCATCTGTGGCTTTGGGACTTTGTGATGTGGCTAGTCTCACTGGTGTTGCGTGTTATTTCAGGGTGGTTTTGATTTTCATTTCTCTGAGGATTAGGGATGATGAACAATGTTTCATGTGACTGTTGGTCATTCATCTGTCTTCTTCAGAGAAGGTTCTATTCCAGTAAGAGCGTTTGACTTCTGAAATATTTCCAGTCTTGTATCAGGGTGTGGTATCTCACTGAGAAGCAATTCTTTAGGGAGCCATGCCTGATAGGTTAAATCCTCATGGGTTTATATTTTTTATTTATGATAATTAATCCTTTAGCCAGACATGTCCTCCTGATGGGACCTCTTCCTCCTACCAAATATCATTAACTTATTTACTTGGTGCTCTAACTTATAAGGACCACAGACTGGTCTCCTTTCCCAGCCCCCAGAGACATACCTTCCTCCTTTTAAGGGAGTGAGTAGATCTCTAGCCATTTTTTGAAGTTCCTTCCTCCCCATAACATTCTCAATGTTTCACACTTGAGACACAAAACATCGCAAAACAAAAGGGTATGTCCATCCTGAAGATGTTGAAGTTAAAATAAAATCTTTTCTGGGCTGCTTCTCCATTTCTGGTAAGACGCCCACTGAGCTGACAAGATAGTCAACAGATGCTGACGAATGGGAAATAGTGCAATTTGGCAGAGATTCATAAAAACCTCAATTTGTTATAAATTCCAGAAATTTTGATACTGTGGTTCTTTTAGTAGCTTTTAAATGTCCCCAGAGTGAAAATTTTCCACTAATCTCCATATCAGAAAACTCATTGTGAATTTCTGTTATATTTGGTAAAGTATTCTGTAGTATTTCTTCCACAAAATCAGAGAAAATAGCTGAAAGACAGCAAATGGACATTATTTGATCTATTACTTTACAGCCATTGTCTGATTCTTAGTGACACTTGAATTAGGCATTCAAGATATTACTCTTGCTTTTTATTTTTTGCTTGTTTTCTTTTGTTTTGTGAACTTCAGTAGATTGATATTGTTTTCTGGTGGTGCAAGTACCCACTCCAAATCTCTCTTAAAAATTCAGAATTCCTATGATCCAGCTGCTGGTTTCATAACTATCTGGCAAACTCCTACAATTTTTCTCTAAGAAAAAAAGAATAAATTTTTATTCAAAACTCTTTGTATCCTTCTGAAATGTTTCCCTTTGACCTTTTGGTTACAGTGAAATAAGAACAGCTGTGGTAATAATCATCTTGCCATGAGTAAGTGACTATTAATGAAATTAAACATTTGAAAAGATGCAGTGTAAACTACTACTAAGTCGTACTATTTACATAACATTCTAGTCTCTTGATAGGTTCCTTAGTTTTAAAACAGATTTAAAACATTAAAAATGCATTCTATTTTAAAGATAAACTTAAAATTTGGTGAAATATTTTTATTCATGAGCTAAAACTGTCCACAAGACAATTGGGCTACAGCCTACTTAGTAATTGCCTGGAATACACTTGCCATCAAAATTGCTAAAATTTATTTGACAGGAAAATAAACTCAACATGTGCCTTCCAATACATTTCTAGCAGGCTATGAATATACTCAAGTCTAATCCCAGACATCAGTCTACTCCCTGATGACCATTTCAACTCAATATGTAAAACACTTTCTTCAAAGTATCCTGCACCCTAGCAAATGCTTTCTGGAAACCCTGCCAAAATGAAAAGGCGTCTGCCCCGCCGGCTGCCACTTACTGTATCAGTGTTGCCCATTCACGTCACCAATGCTCTACTCCGTCAGACTTTATAATACACAGTGTTATTGGTTTCTCCATCTTTCATTCAACCAACACTTATGAAGCACCTTCTGAATGACAGTTAGGTGCTGAGGATACAAAAACAAAAGGTGTGATTTTTTTCTATAATATCTGCACAGAATTGCAGACAAATAAATAATAAATGTTGGTAGAGGCCACACAGAAACTGTGTAAGGGACTGGGGAGTATCTATTAGAAGGTTTACCTGAAGGCTTAGAGGTTTGAAGGATGGTAGGCCCTGGAAAAATTTTTAACTAAGAAAGAATAAAATCATTATTTTATTTAAAAAAAAATCACTCTGAGAAAAAAATCATTTTACCATAATGATATTTGCACTAGACTATTTCTCACAGCTTCATTTTCAGTCACCAGGATATGGAAACAACCTAAATGCCCATCAGCTCAGGACACCATGGAATACCATTCAGCCTTAAAAAGATGGTGACTTCACATGTTTTGTAATATCCTCTTGTAGCTGAAACACATTCTTCTTAGTAAAGAATCACAAGAATGGAGAAACAAATATCCACTGTAGTCAATACTAATATAAATCCATAGATGAGCCAATGCATGCCCAAATAGGAGAAAAACTCATTTCAATTCAAGGTGGGGGGGGGAGGGTGATGCAGGAGGGGGTTGGGGTCCTGTCACTGAATGGGCACAGGCAGGGGGATTGACACATCTTTTTTGTGGGGGACATACCACTAGACCAACTCTATGTAACAAAAGCATGTATTTTGACCTGGTTGCTTGTACTCAGATATTAAACTGAAATAAATTTACTTTAAAAAATCACTCTGGCTTCAGAATTAAACGTACAAAGGTCAGTTCATAATGCTAATTTGCATCTTATTAAAAGAGAAAAATTAGAACATTTATAAATATGACAAATGACCAGAAATGGTGGTTACATGGTTGTGCGCAGTGAATATCAAATTATTCAGCTTGCCAGAAGATGGGATGATGGCTTAATCATCTTTATTTAGCAGACCATAATATTAAGCACTGGTTAAAAAAATATTTTTTGAACAAGACTTAAGATAGCATTTCTGAAATTGAAAACTTGAAGCAAAACTATGTACCTCCCACATGAAAAAATCCAAAGTAGACAAATAATGTTAGAAAAAAGTATTTCGTTTCCAAAACCAATTGGTTTTATATTCATCTTTTATTTATTTTCAACCCAATGAAAATCATTAAATGACAGAATAATAACTACAAATAGCAATTAAGAAAAAGCAAATATCCAGAAAACCTACAACCTTCAAAACTGGCCCCTGGGTGACTCGGAACTGGCATTATTCATTCAACAAACACATATGAAGGGTCCCAATACTGTTCATCATCTCTGGCAAATAAAAAGAGTAAGAATTCCCAATTTAGAGGAAATACCCTGATGTCGGACATTACCACTGTTTCCTTTCATTGCTCTCCTTTTGCGTACTTTTTTCACCTCTTTAGGCTCCAAATTACAAAAAGGGATTGAAGCAGGACCTGCTGTGGGCTGGAGACATCTTACAGGCTGGTCAGCACTTCTCACATACGAAGCTCCACAGCTGGCAGCTGAGGTGTTCCTCAAAGGGGTTGGGGGCACAGAACAAAGGCACATAGTGAATAACAAACCTGTGGTTCCACTCAGGCTTCTTTGTGGAACTTCCCCTGCCTGGAAGAAGGGAGCTGGAGCTCTCAGTAGGATTAAAATCAAGCAGAAGGGAGGTTGGGAGCGGGTAGGGCTGGAAAAGTGTACCTGCTGAATCAGTGACCGCTACTCTACACCACAGCAGCAATCTCTGAATTGGGCAGGTACGAGCACACTAAAAACCCGGACTTCAGTATTGCACAAGGTATCCACATGACAAAAACATTTGTACTCCCTTAACATTTTGAAATTAAAAAATATATATTATCAATTTAAAAAATAATAAATAAATTAGAATTAAAATATAAAGAGCAGAGGGGTTCAGGTGGTTTGCTTGACAATGTTTTCTGAATTATTTTGGACAACTGTAGTGACCAAGTACCATCTAGAAGCTTCCACGGTCAAAATAGCATAAAAAATTCCCCAAAGAAGGCTCCTGCATTAGTTTGCTTGAAGCTTGAAGCTGAAGGTCCCATGGCACATCAAGCTGAGATGAGTTGGGTGGGCACAGTGGAGAGAAAAATGACTGTAGCTGTCATGGGATGATGACTGTGGTCCGGCCGCTGAGCTCATATCACACAGTTTAGGGAGAATCACTCTAATGCCCGACTCTCACAACCTTGGGGGTTGAGTTATGTAATGCATCTATTATGACATTCAACGCCTGGCATATTGATAAGTATTCAAGGAAGAAGAACTATGATAATTGTGACTGTTTCTGCCACCATCATCATCTCTGTCATCATCACCACCTTCTGGCGTGTAGGACTCTATTCTAATGTATAAAAATTTTAAAATTGATAAACAGATACCTGGCTCAAAGTACGATTAAGACACTACTCTCAAATTGTTTTTAAAACCAGCTAATGAAAAAATTATTCTCAGCTGAACCTAAAAGTGGAAGTTCTCGATATTGTAATTGTCCACGTGCGTTTATGGAAACAGGAGAGAAGCAGCAGCTTTTACTAAAGGCTGATGATTATAAATAGAAGCAGCACCTCCAGCCCCACCCCCCACGTCCAAGCCGTGTGAGACCGACACAAAGATCATGGCAAATCGCGTCTCTTGTGGTCTCGGCAGCCAGCCTGCTCTGATGTGGATCCATCCCAAGGTGACTGTTTTCATTTTTATTTTTAAGCTTGTAGCTCTGTGGATATTTCAAGCAATCAGCTAACCTACCCTCAAGATCCACCCAGAGACAGTGGGTGGATCAGAATGTTGAGAAATAGTCACCACAAGGAGAAATGCTTTGACTTTGACATTTATAAATAATTACGTTATTATCCTAAATCTGCCTCTTTTTCTTTTCTCCCTTTCTCTACCTCCCACCCAAGTTGAAATAAGGATTCTATTAGCAAAATTTGAGTATTGTGAAATAAAGACTCTCAGATGTGAGGGTGCTTTATTTCATTTCCTCCAGAACACAACAGCTCTGCCAACAGACCCTGTCAAGTCTCACCTTTTGGAGGTGTCGGCGTTCAGAGTCAGGACGCCTTTCTGAAAATGTGTGGGCGTGCACTGGACTAGCGGAAGGCTCAGAATGAGGCAAAACAGAACCAAGTCAGTATCACGCTGGAATTCTCACTACAGAATATTATTTCCAGACACTTTTGTATAAGTAACTAATTTATTTTTTACTCTCTCTGTCTTGTGAGTAATTGGGAATATCAGGTTTTATTTACATACTGCATAGAATACAGAGAAAAACTGGTGAATCGCGTCAAAGCCACAGATTTAGTAGATCCAGAAAGCTTTATAGGATTCCCTCCTCAGTTACTGACCGGCCACCTAAAAATTACCAAAGACGACAAAAGTGCCAGGACTACAGAGGTGAGGGAGCGGTCATTCCTGGATCTGAATGACCACCCCACTGTGTTTATTAAAACTCAAAATTCCAAATATCCTGCTGAAGGGGAACACATGTAGTTCCGTCAGTTCTCCGACAGCCCGAATTCCACTTGAACACCTGTGCTGGAGAACACTGGCCCCGCTTCATGAACATGAGATCACCTCAGCATTTTCTGCCCATAATTTTGAATGAAGGCCCAGCCAACCCCAGGTGGGAATTGACCTCAACATTTAGTCATGTTTTTGTGACCATCGGCATTTGACCTCATTCATTTCCATGACGTTTAATAAGCTGAGAGAAGAGGGGTAATCCATTAATGGAACTAAAATTTTTCTCTTCAAAAGAATCTTGTTAAGAAAACAAAGTGATCTTAAAACACTTGGGCACACACACAGGTGTGGAAGCAAGATTTGGCCAACATAAAAATAATAAAGCTGAAACTGTTTTTTTTTTAAATTTTATTGTTTATTAAATATTTAAAGTAAATCTAATGAAATAGTTCAGGTATGACTTGGTGACTGAACCATGAGACTGTTTCTTAAATTCAAAACATGAAATATTTCAAGTTTTTATTCCACTTTTATTATTTGGAAAGTGAGTGTAAACAATAATTACCCAAATAGGTTAGATTTTTCTTTTTAAAAGATTTATATTTACTTTTAGCTTACGTGCTGTAAAATTCATTCTTTGAAATGGGAATTTTTTTTTTTTTTTTTTTTTTGCAGATTTTGGCCAGGGCTGGGTTTGAATCTGGCATATGGGGCCAGCGCCCTACTCCTTTGAGCCACAGGCGCCACCCAGTAAAATTCATTCTTTTTGGTGTATATTTCTAGGATTTTTTTTTTTTTTTAGAGAGACAGAGTTTCACTTTCTCACCCTCCATAGAGTGCTGTGGTGTCACAGCTCACAGCAACCTCTAGCTCTCAGGTTTAGGCAATTCTCCTGCTTCAGCCTCCCGAGTAGCTGGGACTACAGGCGCCCACCACAACACCCAGCTATTTTTTTGTTGCAGTTTGGCCAGGGCCGGGTTTGAACCCACCACCCTCAGTATATGGGGCTGGCGCCCTGCCCACTGAGCCACAGGCACTGCCCCTATTTCTAGGAGTCCTGACAAATGCATAGAGTCACATATCTGCTACCACAATACGAGGTAAACAGCCTCATCAACCCCTCAGCAGCTCCCACTCTGCTCTTTGCTTTCTTAAAGCATAGTTCAAGCTTCTTTAGAAAATGAAATATACATGCAATGATATATTTGGGTCTGGTTTTCCCTGGTCCCATAGGATAATTCCTTTCAGCTCCACCTGGGTTGTATCAGTGGACTGTTTCCTGGTACTGTGGAGTGGCGTTTCAGTGCATTTATGCACCACAGTTTGTTTATCCATTCCCTAGTTGAAGACCATGTGGGTTATTTCCAGTTTGGGGAAAAGTAAAGCTTGTATAAACACTTGCACATGGGTTTCCGTGTGAAATAAGTCTTCCATCCTCCTGAGCAAATCACTAAAAGGGGGGTTTCTAGGTCATACATTCAGTGTGTCAGTTTGTAACTCTCACCAGGTTTTAACTCGGTAAGAAACTGCCAAACTATATCACAAAGTGGCTGAACCATTTGTGACACTCTGGGAGCATATAAATATTTCAGTTTCTCTGCATCTTCACTGGCACTTGCTATTTTGTCTTGTTTTAATTGTAGGCATTCTAATGTCTTTGTAGTGGCAGCCTTTGCTTTAATCAAAATATGTTTCTTTAAGAAGGAAAAAACTATCATTGTGTGTACAAGTTACGGAAAGTGACTGAGACTGTCACCTGGCATTTTTGCCTGGCGTTCTCTCTCTCTCTCCATCTTACCTGCCAGAGTAGCCGAGAGCCTCACGTCCACGCATTCACACCTAAGGAATAAAGTCATAGCACCTAAGCACAGAGACCAAAGGAATAAACTAAAATAACTCAACAACTAAGGAATAAAATTACCTGAAACAAGTTCTACAGCTCAGAGGTATCTACTGTCTGAGCACAAGTATTAGAATAGACCAACTGACGCTTTTAAATGCCCAATTCTTTCAAGTGTATTGAAAGAAATAGAAAAAAGTATTAGCATTATAAGAATGTTAAGATATTATTTAAAAGATCATAGAGGAGATATTAGTTATATCAAATCTAATAGCAGAAATAAAGTCCACAATAGATGAGGTAAAGAGTAAGATGCATATAGCTGAAGAAGGAATCAGGAAATCAGAAAGACGGAATGGAGATAATAAGACGGGGTGTGGTGGCTCATGCCTAATAATCCCAGCACTCTGGGAGGCTGAGGCAGGTGGATCGCCTGAGCTCAGGAGTTTGAGACCAGCCTGAGCAAGAATGAGACCTTGTCTCTAAAAATAGGTGGGCGTTGTGGCAGGCACCTGTAGTCCCAGCTACTTGAGCAGCTGATGTAAGAGGATCACTTGAGCCCAAGAGTTTGAGGTTGCTGTGAGCTGTGATGGCATAGTACTTTACAGAGTGTGACAAAGTGAAACTCTGTCTCTAAAAAAAAAAAAAGTACTGGGCTTACAGTGAGCACTTCATATATGATCAGTATTCATTTTCCAACAGAAAGTCTAGATAACCTGATACCCTTTTGCGTATGTTATGGAGAGTAAGTATTTCCAAATGATCTAATAATTTTGCCTTTATAATAATGTTAGTTAAAGGGAAACACGGTGAAGTATGTAGTAGCATTTCCTCTTTTCGTCCTTTCTCTTTAATTCTTGCTTTCTGTTCCAGGCTCCATCAGCCCATCCTGCCGGCATCCTTACGCTGTGGTGATGTAAAAGGTGGACAAGCAGAAGCTGGAGCCTCTGAAGTCACTGCAGAGCAGGCAAGTACATTAACCTTGTTACGTCTTAGTTCCTTCTGTAAAAAGTGCATAATCTCACCCACTCATAGGAGAATGTTACCAAATGTCCATCCAGCACAGGGCCTGGCATATAACAGATATTTAAAAACAACTCCTCCATACTTTTAAAAATATGCATTGTTCCCACTCTCTGATCTTGAAATTCATTTAAATAGGGATAACACTCAAAGTTCACAACTAGGTGTAAGTCCTACCAGTTACACACACTTGGGGTAGGTTATGCTTGGGATAAGTAATCCATTGACAAACTCAGACACAGGCATAATTTACCTCTTTTTCCAGAAAACAGGAGTTTATTAAGGAAAGAGAAAAAGAAATGAAATGCTAGATGGCAGGTGTAGGAAAGAATAGATGGGGGATATGCGCATGTACACATGACCCCAGAGCTGTCGTCACATGGCACACCGACACACAACAGTAATGAACGCCACTCAGCAAGATGACACCACACGGTGACATGAACAGAGCTATGAGACTCTGCTTGCCAAATCGTTTGTACAGTGCTGCCAGCGTAAGCGCACAGTGGCAAGTTTATCAACTTACTTGTCATACTTTGAATGACAACAGCTCTGGTGGTCATTCCAAGAAAGAGAGTTCCAAAATTGCTCTGAAGGGTGGACTAGACCTTGGTGTCATTGCATAACTTTCCAAGGGCAGGACTTCAAAGGTGACATAGTGATATTCAGCAGTGAGATGTGTAGCACTTTTTCTAGGATGAGTTCATGAACTTAATTGTCAGGCTACATATATAAATGTACACACACATTAATACTTCACCGTGCATATATATATTCAAGAAAATAATCTTCACCTATTTTAACTTTTTTTCGAAGAATGGTTGTGTCTCAAAATCCAGCTTTCACTATTCCTGCAGAATCTTGGCCTTTAGGTAGCATGTTACGATTGTCCGCTGTGCTCTATAACAAGGCTTTTCTGTTACTTCCAATAATGAATGCAAGCTTCATTCTGAATTCTGTTCCAAGACAAGTTGTGTGATAGTAAAACTTCACTGTAGAACATGAAAGCTTTCCCCTTCCAAACTATAGTCAAAGTCTCTTTGGAGCCAATCAACTCAATTCCTGACTCAGGTATCAAATGATAGGAGGGAAAATTTATTTCTCAGCTGGTGACAACGTAGCACTTGCTGTCAGTCAATCGGTGTGTCTCCTCTGCCCCTTTATCTCGGGGAGCTGTGAATCCGGTGATGATGTATGTGTGTTGTAAACCTTGTGATAACAGCCCATGCTCTGACCTCTTGTCCCTGCAGTATCTCTGGTGCTGCCCCAGCCTCCTCGTACATGAGAAATGCTATTTAAAAAGTCATTATGTGTCTCATATGTACTAAGCAATGTTTATTGACTTTTAAAATAATTTCTAAGGATAACACTGATGCCAATTGTGAGCTGCAGCTTTCCAGATCTGAGAGTGGAGATTTAGTGGATTGTTTTGGAGTACAAATACCTCTGGAATTCCACACTCATATATATCTTTCTTTTACATGTTACTGTCCTGTGTGTAGGGAATTCATTGTTCTTGTGTTAGAAGTGCTTGTGAAAAAAAATTAAACACTAGTCTGTTACAAATTTTGCCTATGTTGTGCATGGGGAGGAGGAAGTATATCTTATTAATCGCATTTTCCCCTGAATCTCTAAGGGACACTTATTTAATGCCACGTATATTTCAGGCTTTGTAGTAAATGTCAAAGATCCTGTGCCAGGGCAGCCTCTCTGCTGGCCCGGAGGATATGGTGAGGGCAGAGTGCATCTGAAACCTCTGGTGTTTCTGGCAGTGCCTCAAACTTCCAGGCTCCTTCCAAGATCTACTGAATCAGAATCTGTGTTGAGTGTCCTGGGAATCCCACAACATAAATTCCTATTGGTTAGAGGTTGTGTCTTGTTCTCCATTTTATTCCTAGTGCTAAGCTCAAATCCCTGAAACAGAGTACACGCAATACCCATGTGCTAAATTTGATCATTTCACAAATATTTGAATGTTTTCTATGGACTGGACATTATTCTAGGCCCTTGTATCAGAGAACAAAATAGACAAAAGTTTCCATTTTCATGGAGTTTGGAAGAGGAGAGGGAGCCATTAAACGAAACAGAATAATGGAATAAACCACATGGTGTGGTAGAAACCTAGAAGCTACAGGAGATAGAAGCAGAACAGGGCTAAGGAGAACTAGGAGCTGCAGACAGATCTGGGGGGCGCAGTCAGCAGGATTATTATAACTCCAGTGCCAGGCTTGGTCTCCTTGAGACGATGACACTGAGCAAGGACTTAGGGAGGGGAGGAAGTCAGCGCTGTAGACATCTTGGGGAGAAAAATCCCAGGAAGAGAGACCAGCCAGCACAGAGGAAGTGAGCGAGAAGCAGACCTGGGACATCTGAGTGGCAGCAAGTGCCCTCCTGGGCCTGGACCAAAGGAAGGAAGGGGAGAGAAGGAGGGGAGCCAGGAAGGCAGAAGTCAGGTGCAGCCCATAGGCCACTGTGAGGTCTGAAGTTAAAGCAAAATTATGCTAATGATCAAATGGGCTGGTGAAAAAGGATGCGGCCATATCAACTGGCAAGTATTAAATCAAAAACTTCAGAGGGAGCCTATTGTTGACACTACAGTGCTGTTTTAATACTATGTTGGGTTTTTTTGCATTTAAAAAGTGCATTTTGTCATCATCAATCTTGCCAATGGCTAATTAAAATTAAATATGATTCTACTAAGAGTAGCCCTTTTTCTGTTTTCTTTATCCTTATATATGCATGATTAAATGATAGCTGTGTACATTAATGCAATCATGGGGTATAGTGTGGTGTTTTCATATATAATTTGAAATATTTTCATCAAACTGGTTAACATAGCCTTTGTGTCATTTTCTTAGTTATTATGTTAAGACGTTTATATTCTACTCTTAGAAAGATTCACTTGTACCCTTGTAAGATAAACTATAGAAGTGATCCCTCCAGTTACCCTCCCTCCACCTGCCTCCCTCCCCTTCTCCTTCCCCCTCCCCGTATTCTTAGGCTATAATTAGGTTATAGCTTTCATATGAAAGCTATAAATTAGTTTCATAATAGGGCTGTGTACATTGGATACTTTTTCTTCCATTCTTGAGGTACTTTGCTAAGAAGAACATTTTCCAGCTCCATCCATGTAAACATGAAGGAGGTAAGGTCTCCATCTTTCTTTAGGGCTACATAATATTCCATGGTATACATATACCACAGTTCATTGATCCATTCATGGATTGATGGGCA
>CAUYQV010106778.1:0-17139 GCA_963574575.1 Galagoides demidoff
GGTCCCAGCTACTTGGGAGGCGGAGGCAGGAGACTCGCTTGAGCCCAGGAGTTGGAGGTTGCTATGAGCTGTGATGCCATGGCACTCTACCCAGGGGGATAGCTTGAGGCTCCGTCTCAAAAAAAAAAAAAAAAAAAACTATGACAATGAACACACAGATTACCAAAAGGTATGTCCTGAAGCTGATGACATACTGTGAAGACAAGAGACTAAAATTTAGATTGCTGGATCACTCATTTACTAGATAAGCAAATCTGGACAAATTTATTCAACTTTTCTGAGCCTAAGTTTTCACGTCCATAAAATGGAGATAATTCTTAGTCGTACTATCATGGAGAAGAGAGAAAATATATATAAGCACCATTCCCGGCTCATATTATTTGTGCAGAATTATGAATTTTCACTCTTTCTACAATGGTAATATTTCCCTCTTTAAAATGTCATATCAAGGCAATAGACGTATAAACTCCATAAGTTGAAAGCAAATTATAAATATGTAATGAAACACAGAAATTGTACAGTTATGTGTTGTATCACAGAAAAAGAAAAAAGGATCACTGATGTGCCTCTCAAGGCTACTCGAGGAACAGAAAATTTCCAGAACTTTCCAGAATGACTCCTAACACAATCCATTTTATACATTTTAAAAATATTGTTCTATTGTTTTGCCACAAAAACCTCCAAACAAAACCCATTTGCCATGTTTCTCCTGTGGTTTCACATTCCCCCTGAATGTTGGGTACCCCGAGGCACCCAGTTTTGAGAAGTTGAGTTCCAATGTAAACCCTTGATTTTATGACAGAAGAAAACAGTCTTACCAAAGGTCACACAGTAAGTAGGAAATACGTTTATTGGTTAGATTTGTGGGGTGGTTCCCAGAGAAATGAATTGGCTTCCAGACATTACTAGTGTTCATTCATTCATTCCACCCCTGCCCCCAACTCCTTGTACTGAAACTGCTGTGGATCTGCTGAAGATCCAATGGGGAAAACTTTGTAGATTCCAGTAGTAGAGAAAGCTATCCTGAACAAAATCTTCTCAACCGTGGGACTCTCACAGATGCTCATCACCCCTTCTTGAATAAAGGGTGGGATGTGAGAACAAATCTTAACTGAATTTGCCTGCTCTGAATTTTTTGCTCCATCTTCTTCCTATGTCTTCTTATGCCTATGCCATATGAAATTTTGAAAGCTGGTTCCTCAAACTCCTGTGCTCAAGTGATTCTCTTGTCTCTGCCTTCCCAGTAGCTGGGATTACAGGCGCCTGCCACAGTGCCCACCACAATGTCTAGCTTTTTTTTTTTTTTTTAAGAGATGGGGGTCTCACTCTTGCCCAGGCTAACCTTGAATTTGTGAGCTTAAGAAATCAATCCACTTGGCTTTCCAAAGTGCTTGGATTATAGGCGTGAGCCACTGTGCCTGGCCCTTGAAAGCTGTCAAATCCACTTTTGGAACAAGGCAGGGCATACATAAATGGGTGACATTAAGAAATTCATTTTTTCCAATAAGACACTCCAGTCATGTCCTAGTCTACTTTCATCATAAACCTGGGCTAAAAATGAGAATTGTATTTCTTTTTGTTGTTGTTTTTTTAATGGAGACAGAGCCTCAAGCTGTTGCCCTGGGTAGAGTGCCGTGGCATCACCGCTCATAGCAACCTCCAACTCCTGGGCCTCAGTCTCCCAAGCTGCTGGGACCACAGGCGCCCACCACAATGCCCGGCTATTTTTTGGTTGCAGCCATCATTGTTGTTTGGCGGGCCTGGGCTGGATTCGAACCTGCCAGCTCAGGTGTATGTGGCTGGCGCCCTAGCTGTTTGACCCACAGGCGCCGAGAATTCTATTTCTTTAAAAGAGATCCATTTCAGGAGCAGTGGCTCATGTCTGTAATCCTACTATTTTGGGAGGCCACAATAGGAGGATCACTTGAGGCTGGGAATTCAAGACCAGCCTGGGCAACACAGCAAGACCCCAACCTTACAAAAAATTAAAGAAATAGTTGGGTATATAGTGGTGCACATTTATAACTCCTAGATACCGAGGAGGGTGAGGTGGGAGGATGGCCTGAGCCCAGGAGTTCAAGGCCTCCGTGAGCTATGATCTCACCCACCAATCCACTTCAACCTGGGCAACATAA
Organism: Galagoides demidoff; assembly: GCA_963574575.1. Lineage (NCBI taxonomy): Eukaryota > Metazoa > Chordata > Mammalia > Primates > Galagidae > Galagoides > Galagoides demidoff. The sequence goes on from CAUYQV010106778.1 coordinate 2,136, forward strand.
TGAAACCCTGTCTCTAACAACAACCCCTCCCCCATCATTTCTTATGATAAACCAATTGGCCACACCCAGGGACGTTAATACATAGGCCCAAGGCTGCCGGATACCAGAGTTTTAATTCTCACTCTGCAACCTGCATGGTATGACCATGGACATGCCATATAACGTTCTGAGTCTTATCATTCTCACTCATACACTGAAGTTGATGCTAGTAACTCAGGTGAGGGCCTTACAGGGATCAGATAAGATAGAACATTAGGAGGCATCCTGTAAACTGCCAACCACCCGCTCCTGCTTGAATACCTGCAATAGTCTCACAGCTAACTTCATCCTGCCCACCGCAGCCCATGACAACTGATCTGGGTCTCCATCTTTTAACAAATAATTTGGGGCCAGGCATGGTGGCTCCCACCTGTAATCCTAGCACTCTGGGAAACTGAGGTGGGAGGATCATTTTAAGCCCGGCATTCAAGATCAGCATGAGCAAGAGTGAGACGGGTAAATAGTCCCAGGCACTCAGGAGGCTGAGGCAGGAGGACAGCTTGAACCTGGGAGTTAAGCTATGATGTCACTGTACTCTAGCTGGGATGACAGAGGGAGAATAATTTGGTCCCACCACCCTCCTGATCAACCTTCCCGCCTACATTCTCTTCCAACTGCCCTTAAAGTCAGTGTCCTCAGCACCTGTGGTTCAAGTGGCTAAGGCGCCAGTCACATACACCTAAGGTGGTGGGTTCGAATCCAACCCGGGCCCGCCAAACAACAATCATGGCTGCAACCAAAAAATAGCCAGGCACTGTGGTGGGCGCCTGTGATCCCAGCTACTTGGGAGGTGGAGGAAGGAAACTCACTAAACTCACTTGAGTCCAGGAGTTGGAGGTTGCTATGAGCTGTGATGCTACAGCACTCTACCCAGGGCAACAGCTTGAGGCTCTGTCTCAAAAAAAAAAAAAAAAAAAAAGCCCCTGAAGGACACTCCAGGTCCACCTACAGCCTCATCTGTGTCACTTTCTATCTTATAGGCACTGTTGCCAGCTTCAAACCGTCACCAACCCCCTGCCTCACCAGCTGACACCCATTGCAAATTCACTGCTCCGAGGAAGCCATCCCTGGAGCCCTCTGAGATACGCTCCTCCAGCATCAAATAAACCTTCATAGCCCTAGACTGAACCATAGAAAAGTACCATTTTGTGGGACCAAAAAACAGTAGAATGTTGACAATTTGTTTGGTTTAACCTTACTGTAGGGTGGCACCTGTGGCTCAAGGAGTAGGGTGCTAGCCTCATGTATCAGGGGTGGCAGGTGCAAGCCCGGCCCCAGCCAAAAACTGCAAAAATAAATAAATAAATAACCTTACTGTAATTGCTCAGGGCTCATCCTGAGTCCATTTTTAAGTCCACCAGGCAGAATCTAGATCTGACTCCCAACTATAATCCTAGTGCCCCAAACCCAATCCTAGCCCATCATAGAGCTTAATTATTTAATGAATGTGAGGCATTGTTACTACTTTTCAATTCTAAGCACATAATTATTATGTTGTCATTAAAAATCATGCTTTTATTCAAATGCTATTTTTACATTCCATAGGAATGAAATTTTTAAAAATAGAATTTTTTTAAAAATCACTATAATATTTTCATTTCTGGCATTTCTGCAAAGCATGAATTCTAGTAAGTGTAATATTATATATTATCAAGGACCAAATTTAGCCCACTGGTAAGGTAACATTTATGGATCTTATTAAAAGCTCAAAAGTTTCTCACTGCTTGGTAGAATGAACAGAACTCTTAAAGGAAACCAGATAATTTGGATTTATCTCCTTTTACAGCTTTTGCCATGTGACAGCAAATCAGCGAAGGAAAAAAGATAGCATCTAAAAGGGTGTTGCCCTTGACATTGAGCAACGTTGAAATACACTTCCCCCGACATTCAAATCGCCTCATTCAACTACGTCATAGCTGTGTCCCTCATGAAATGAACAAAGACCAACCTTTACCCATGTTGGACTAGTGGACAGGGTGGGCTAAGCTAATTTGCAACCCAAGCTATTTAATAATATGAAGCATGGCTGGAACAGTGAACACATTGGTATTGATTATGCACGAGGCACTGTGCTAAGCATTCCACAGACATCATCTTATTTAATCCTTGCTAAAACTTCATGAGGCAAGTTCTACAACAGAACCTACGGAGCAATGAAGCTGCCCATTTGATAAGATCCCTTAGCTAGAAGTGATCAAGTCGGGATTCAAAGCCAGGCCTTCTATGGAAGAATCCAATTGCTTCTGTTCTCCCATTTGGAAGAGCAGAAAGTTCAAATTTGTGTTACCACAAAAACGACAAATGATCCTCTGTGTCTAGACTATACTGCAGCTTCAGAGTTACCATGAGGCATCACGACTAAACAGCAAATCCGTGAATTGTCAAGGACATCTAAGAATTTCTTCAAGAGGCCCAATATTCAACTCACAAACAGTAAAGATATTCTCAACCTGGGTTAGAAATAAAGATAGTTCAATTTTATGGGTGAAGAGTAGAATAGATCAGATGTGCGTGAATATCACAGGCTCAGAAATACTTGGTAGTCCTATTTGTTCCCTAGATTTTTACAAAACTGTCACATTTTAGAAAGATTGAGAAATCAGAGACCGCACAAAATGAGAAAATGAACCTGTAATTTTACTTCCTACTGGTTAGCCAATCATCTCTCATCAGACAATCCTTTCTTACAAACATTTAACAAAATTATCTACCTCTTTCAGTAGCAGAGAAAATGGACATGCCAACATTCACGCCGTGGAAATGTAATTTTAAAGATAAACACAAATTACTGAATCTTAGGATTCATAGATGGTAGTTATGAGATTATCACGCCCCTCCCCCTTCCATCTTCATGTGTTGACATTTGGCCCCTTTTATATTATGCACCTTGTACCAGGGAAACCTCAGGCACCAGCTAGTTACTCATTAAACTCGGGTGGCAAGGGCTAACTTGTACAAATTACGCTGTTAACTGCACAACCTGGCCTGTGTGCAAGAGGGGGGAAGGCAATCATCATAGCTGTGAAATTCTGTCATATCGGCAGAATTGAACCATGAATTGCAGCAATTCGGGCCTGACCTCTGATCTGTGAAGTTAGTCTAGACCTTTGAGCTTTAGCTTGGAATTAAGAAACAGCATGACTTAGACTGGAGGAGATGGCTAGCAAGTCTTCTGCACCGTGAAGGGTTAACACTGTGACTGTAAGTTGTCCCCCCTAACTGCCTCCCCCAGGAGTCAGCCAGAAAAAGAAACATCTAAATGGGGATCTCAAGAGTAGTAGATGTCTTGCAAAATGGCATTAGGAACAAATCTTATAAAAGTAGGCCCGGCGCCTGTGGCTCAATCGGCTAAGGCACCAGCTACGTACACCTAAGGTGGCAGGTTCCAATCCCCAGCCCGGGCCCGCCAAACAACAATGATGGCTGCAACCAAAAAATGGCTAGGGGTTGTGGTGGGCGCCTGTGGTCCCACCTACTTGGGAGGCAGAGGCAGAAGACTCACTTGAGCCCAGGAGTTGGAGGTTGCTATGAGCTGTGATGCCATGGCACTCTACCCAGGGGGATAGCTTGAGGCTCCGTCTCAAAAAAAAAAAAAAAAAATCTTATAAAAGTAGAAAATTTCAGGGTGTAAATCTTTTAAAATAGATATGGCAGAATCAGAAAAGGGAATCTGAGATAACTGAAATGATTAGAAATTTATTATTACTCTGTGACAGGGGCACTGAGAGCATTCTCTTTACAAATTAGACGAAAGGAGTAAAAAACTAAGTAAGATAATTTTTAACCAAATGGTGCCATTTCTCACTTAATATCTCTTTGCTATAAAAATACAAACCCATATTAAGCCATGTTTGGGGAAAAAAAAGTCATGGTGGAAAAGTAATTATATTTTTTCTTGAATCCAAACTTACCTTTTCATTCTAAACATTAGATGTGGCTAATCACGTATAATAATATGCATTTCTCAGGTATACATTTTGTTCCAACAATGAGTCATGAAAATGAAGAGGGATTTTCCTATGAGGGAAAGGGGCTCCTTAAGAGGAAAGAGTATCTTTCTTCTGAAGAATAGCTTCTATTTCAAATGCTATCCAAATTGCCCCCTTTCCAGATGAAGAGAAGACAGAATAAAAATTTTATTTCTCTGATCATGAGTTAATATAAAAACAAATGTCACACACCATGTAAAATATAAGTAAACGAAAGCAAAACTTATTTCAATGCTTAAAGCAGATAACCTACACTGAAATAATCCCATTTCATAAACTTAAATATTGGTTTGAAAAAAGGATTGACATTTATCTCTATTTATATCAGGACTTTCCTCTGAAAGGAAATGTCATTATTGTGAATTATGTATTATCATAAAGCTAATTCCATTACTTTCTTATTTTTTATGATCGCGTTTTAAAATTACAGCCTTCTCTAAAAGAGTCTCACATGATTTTGAAAGACAAATGCGGAAATCATTGGTAAATTCCTACTTTATTCTAAGTAGCAGCAAATTAAAAAAAAAAAATACTTTATTTTGTAAATATCCCGATTTTCCATGTGTGGGGAGTGAGAAGCTGCTACATGAACTGATTTAAAAAAAAAAAAGTTGTAACTTAAGGATCTTGGTTCTACTGTAGGTAAGGGAAATTGTGCAGTAGTTGAAATTCTTATAAACTTCTAAATTTTCTTTTTGCCTTCAATTAAAATACAAACAAAACAGATGATCTGTTTACCCGGCCTGACTTAAATTGCTTTAACCAAACACAAACGTCTCCTCCTTTAATTAAAACAAATAAGGCTTCCCCTACCTTTCCAGTCTTGAAACCTGGATGCAACAGGCTATAACAAAAGCTTTGCTTAAAGCAACCTTCGATCCGGATCCCAGGAACTGCGCAATTCTGGTGTACCCGGCACAGGTCTCCTCATTGGTCAATGAAATGAGCTTTGGCCACTTAAATACCTTGGGAGTCATTTGCTAAAGGCACCTGGAATGAGCTTGAGTGGGTGGTACAGAAAGAAGGGAGGGATCTGAAATGTAGGAGAAAACCCAGTGCAAAAAGTGGATTTGGGGGAGGCCCAAGGAGACAAGGCTTTGGGCTTTCAAGGGGAAGGAAATTTAACTAAAACATTCTATTGAATCCCAGTAATAGGGGCGGAGCCTGTGGCTCAAAGAAGTAGGGCACTGGCCCCATATACTGGAGGTGGCGGGTTCAAACCCAGCCCCGGCCAAAAAAAAACTGCAAAAAAGAAAGGGGGAAAAAAAAAAGAAATCCCAATAATAACCAAAAGGAAACAAGCAATTTTTTAAAACCCCAGCACTATAGAACAAGATGAGTGCCCATAACGTCGTACTGTATGATGCAGAGAAGACAGACAATAATTCCTACCCCATCCAGGTTGTCACGGGGGTTTAAATACAGGAATACACAGAAAATATCTGGAAGTGCTCCTGGCATGTAGAAAGCACTCAAGATGCCCCTATGGTTTCTTAGAAATGTTGTATTTTTAGGAGATGTTGCCCTCCTTTCTATTTGAGGTAGGTTATTTGGAGGACGTGCCCCTTCATCTTTTCTCTTAATCGCCATGAACGATCATGTTTATGATAAGTCTGAGGGAAATACATATATAGGCAAAAATTACTAAACCCTCATTTTATTTTCCTTTATCAGTCTGGAGCTGGAAATGGATCTGCTGGTAATTAGTGGAGAAAAGAGAAAGAGCCACAGAATGAAAAAGGCGGGGATGATAAAACTTGATTTATGACAATAAAAGCCTCTGTACATAACAACGGGATCAGGAGGGCCTGAAGCACTCAGGCCCAGTAAACACACTCCTTTTCAAGCGGTTAAGAGACAGAAACTCATCGAAAGTCTCTCTGGAGGGTGAGCTTCTCAGTTCAGGCAACTGGGAGATTAGAGAGCGGGGGAAAGAAGAGGCACTCGACGAGGTCCTGAAAGCAATGTGACACCTAGGTCCTCTGAACTATGCCTACAAGGAGAGAGACGAACATCTGTAACTCTCCCTGAAACAAGAATTTCCCATTTGTGGTCCAGCTTAGAGGGTGGTTGTGTGGTTGTTAACCTCATTAGATTATACCTTAGCAACTGAGGTTTAGAATCTGAGCAACTTCACTTCCACGGTGGGAAGTAAAAGGGGCAGAGTGACAAGAACGTTTTCAATCTATTCACCTCCTCCTATTTCTAAAGAAAGACAGTTTTATGCCTCCTAGATAAAGTAATCAGAAGCTATCAATAGCAACTATAAAATATTAACAAGTTAATAAAGGGTCAAAATTCAAAACAAGTCCAAGGGTATAGCCATGTTAAATATTATATAAAAATAAATTGCTAAGTTCAGACTGAAGGAAAACCAAAGCAACCCTTAGTTACTAAAGGCAGTGTTTTCAAAAACTAACCATTTGAGGCAAATGTGAATTCCTCTTGACTACAAATGGGATTCAGAAATCTATTTTTATATAATAATAATTAAGTCTATCACATAAGGAAAAATTTTGAACGCATAGCATGATTTAAGCATTAGGAAAAGAATCTTTGGGGTTTGGAAATTGGTGAGTGGGTATGTGCATTCTTTTCCAAATATCATTTCCCCCTAAATGCAAAAACTTAGGAAATAAACTATCTCAAGATGGTAACTTTTTTTTTTTGAGACAGTCTCAAGTTGTCCCCCTAGGTAGAGTGCCGTAGCTACATAGCTCACAGCAACCTCCAACTCCTGGGCTTAAGTGATTCTCTTGCTTCAGCCTCCCAAGTAGCTGGGACTACAGGCTCCCGCCACAACGCCCAGCTAATTTTTTTTTTTTTTTTTGGTTGTAGTTGTCACCGTTGTTTGGCAGGCTCGGGCTGGATTCCAACCTGACAGCTCTGGTATATGTGGCTGGTGCTCTAGTTGCTGAGCAACAGGCCCCAAGCCTTCAAGATGGTAACTTTTAAGAGTAAGAAGGTAAAGACAAGGCAGCTTTCCACTGAATTCCTGAAAACAATAATTACAAGTATAGCCAGCCCTAAATAAACACAAGCAAATTTTTCTTCCTTGGCGTTGAACACAGTTAATTTAAAAAAATACACTCACATATATATATATATATATGCACACTAGTTTTCACATATTCAAACAATACAGAAAAGTACACAGAAAAAGTAAACGTCACCCCTTCTACTGACCTTAACAGTGGCGCCGACTAGAAAGTCCTCTGTGTAGGCAAATGTATAAAATTTACATAAATGGCACATGGTAGACATGTTAACTCTACATGGCTCATGTTAACTTCTGATACATCTGGCTTGCAACAGACTTAAGTCATCCCTGGAAAAATGATCCTTTGTCTTCACAATGCACCTTTGTTTTGGAGTAGAAATTCAGTAGGCAAATCAGAGGTTTAAGACTAAAAAAAAAATAGGGTTGGCGCCCGGAACTCAGTGAATGGGGCGCCAGACACATGCAATGAGGCGCATCTGAACCCAGTCGGGGCCTGCTAAACAACGACAGCCCAAACAAAAAATGCCTGGGTGTTGTGGCGGGCACCTGTCATCCCAGCTGCTTGGGAGGCTGAGGCAAGAGAATCACATGAGCCTAAGAGTTTGGGGTTGCTGTGAGCTGTGACGCCACAGCACTCTACCAAGGGCAACATAGTGAGACTGTCTCGTGGAGAAAAAAAAAAAGACTGAAAAAAATAATTGACACAAAATAGAAGCTTGGGACAAGATAAGCTCTAGGGCAGATTTGGAAAAAGGAGCGCCAGACAAAACTCAGAGAGGTTTGGGACAGGAGCAAGTAGGGCACAGGGAAGATGATATGTAATTATGTGGGCTATTTTAAATATAGGCAGTATCTAAAAAAAGCCACCATACCATCCTACTAAAAGAACATTATTCTTTATTTTAATTTATCTAAAGGCTAAGATATAGCCAATGTAAAGATCATGTTGAGTGTGTATTTGCTTTTGTATGTTAACATTTGTCTATCATTTTCCAGATTTGACATTATTTCAAATTTCAGAATCTTTGCTGAAATAGCTGTTTATTGTAAGAAATTATTCGCACACATGTGTGAGCACACACCTCCATCTGAACAGGTGTCAAACACGAGCAGTGAATTCCTATTACTGTATTGGTGGTGTCAGCTATTAGCAGTTGGCCACAAAACCACTGAACCAGTGCTGGAAAAAAGATGAGTTGGAGGGCAGAATCGGCACGCCTGGATGACTAACGTACCATATACCTTCTGGTTCAATTGTCAACATGGTACCAACAGGCACAGAGAAGAAATAGTTAAACAGCAGACACTGCCATAGCTGGAACGAAAGGTTTGTCTTACGGGGACATTAAGAAGGATCTGAAGGCTTTCATTTTAAAATCTAAAATGATGTCCTTTCAATGGTGCAACTGTTTTAAAGAAAGAGCAAAGTTATAATAGTAACTGGTATTTGCATAATACAGTTCATCTATTGGTTCTAGACATTGGGGCTGTAGCAGTGAGCAAAACCGATGAAAATCCCTGCCACTGGGAACCCTGTGGGCTCATGGGGGAGACAGACAGGGATGAATAAACCAGGAAAATACAGATTGTGAGAGAGCTAAGAAGAAAGAATAGCAGGAAAAGAGAACAGGAATAGGAGAGGAGGGAAGACTGTGGCCCCATGGCCGCTACTTTATAATTATAAGGGAAGGTATATTTATTACTTACCAGTTCTAAAGATTAAGTGTGTGAATCCCTTAGATTTCTCATGGGATATGCTATTACTCTAGGCACATACCTAAGGTCATTTAAATCGTATGTCAAGGCAGAGTGCCTGTAGCTCGGTGAGTAGAGCGCCGGCCACATACACGGAGGATGGCAGGTTCGAGCCTGGCCCAGGCTTGTTAAACAACGTCAACTGCAACCAAAAAACAACCAGACGTTGTGGCGGGTGCCTGTAGTCCCAGCTACTTGGGAGGCCAAGGCAAGAGAATTGCTTAAACCCAAGAGTTAGAGGTTGCTGTGAGCTGTGACACCAAGGCACTCAACCAAGGGCAACATAGTGAGACTGCCTTAAAAAAAAAAAATCGTATGTTAAGTACTTCCTTCTCACACGGTAGGCAAGGTATCTAATGTAGGCAAGGCAGAATACAGTAATAGGACCCACGTATGTGGTAATACAGGGAAAAAAATCCATGAGGGAACATAATGCTTTTGGATCGACTGTTTTGAAGTCTAACTAGAGGGTGTTCAGCACGCCCCCTGGGTGAAGGGCTCAACTACCACTTGAACTTTACCTTAGAATTGCAAACAATGTAACCTAAACTTTTGTACTCTCTTTTTAATTTGAAATTTAAAAAAAAAATTGAATCACAGGAAACGGGATCATTACATTCTCCACAAAAATTATCAGCGTGTGGGTGCTGGCAGGATTATTTCCATTACCTCTGGCCTCAGTTTCCTAAGAGTAGATTTGGGAGTTATTCGAGTTGTCAAGATTCCACAGCTGGAGAAGGGTGACTGTGACTAATGAAAAGAAATAAAACGAAGACAAATTGCCAAACTCAAAACAAAACAAAACTAATTTCCTACAGATTTCTCAGGTTAGCAGGAACTGGGGAGGGTTTAAACTGGCCAGGCTGGGCTGGGCTGGGCTAGGCGTTCCACCTTCCCCACCAGTAACTCCTCTTCACTCTCATCCATCCAGCCCTTTAAACCACAGTCTTTAGCCTCCCCCCTCCCCACCCCCAATTGCTAGTTCACTTACTGAACCCCGTCCCTCACATAACAGGGACACTGACTCCCAGGGAGCAAGAGAGAAGGGTGGGAGTGGATGGATGTGGACTCACATTTCCCAAGGTGAAGGGTTCCAGCCCCCAATACTGGATGAGTTCATCAAAAGCTGTGCAATATTAGCTAATATTAGCCGGCAGGTAATTTCTTAGACACTGAATGAACGAATTAGCCGTACAACAGATCAAGTAACTCCACCACATCCAACCAACTCCTCTTCCAGGCTTTACTCAATCAAGTAAGGGACATTTCTATTTTTATCTTTACATTGAAACCTGTCACGAAAAGCAGTCATCACCAGTGTTCCCTACGATCCTGTGTAACAAGCAGTCTTCTAGCACCCCCGTCTGCTGCGTACAGCACTGACACGAGGACATTTGGTGAGGCAGCCACTTCAATGCATCACATCCATTTATAATCAAATAACTGCAGCTAACTCCACGGATAGCGTTTGTCCTGCTCCTGCCCTCTTCAATACATGAAAAACGCGTGCAATCCTCATAAACATGCTGAGGTAGGTCCTAGTATCATCGCCACTTTATAGACGCAAAAACTAAAGCACAAGAAACAAAGTAAACTTGTCCAGGATCAAAGGCAGGCAAATAGTGGTGTGAGGATTTGAACCCGGGCACTCTGGCTGCTGGAGAGCACACGTTCCCACTCGTCTGCCTCTCTACAACCCGCTGCTGCTCTGACAGCCCACCAGTGACAGGCATTTTGGATTGAACAGGGAAAACTTTGGAGGTATCTTTGGAGTTAGGTATGAAAACCTATAATGCTTGATGTGAAAAAACAACAGAGGAAAGCCACAAAATAGAATTTGAATCCAAAGAGAATTCTTCTTGCGTTTCCCCCCACACCCTTCCTCTTTCCTAGGCTGCACTTTTCATTCATTCTTAGAAACCTGTTAGATTTTGTGGTGATCTCTTTCTGCCCCTCTAATGTAGCAAACTGTAGCATCTCAGAAGCTAGGCAATCACCAGTCTTCACTCCATATATCCTGCGGTGGTCTTAACACTTTTTTTTTTTAATTTTTGTATTGTTTTTATTTATTTATTTTGAGTCTCACTTGGTCACCCTTGGTAGAATGCCTTGGCGTCACAGCTCACAGCAACCTCCAACTCTCCGGCTCAAGTGATTCTCTTGCCTCAGCCTCCCAAATAGCTGGGACTACAAGCACCTGTCACAGTACCTGGCTATTTTTAGAAACGGGGTCTTGCTCTTGCTCAGGTTAGTCTCTGAACCTGTGAGCTCAGGCAATCCACCCTCAGACTTTTTATTTTTAAAAGAGAAAGTTCACTATATAAATATTGAGTGTGGGTACAGAGCAGATAATAAAGTAAATATTGAAGGCAGGCAGAGAGAAGGTCTCTATTACAAAGTCATAAATAATATGTAAAATCCAATCCCCGTGTTCCACGTTTGTTAGAGAAAAGCCAGCTGCATTAAGTCACAATGTGAAAAGTCGTTTTTATCCTCACTGAGAATGGCAGTCAGGTTAACAAGGACCCAGGCAGTGTGTGGTTTTGCCAAGTATTCTGTGACTTTTACTTTAATAATTAAATGATGTTTTAATAGTTTCCTCAAAATGGCCATGCAAAAAAAATCCCCTACCATTCCAGATTTGCCAAGGATTGGGTTTATTTTATTCTGTCCTATTTGGGGACAATATTCTGAGATTTCTCAAGCTGTCAACTAACAAACTTTGGGGTACGATAATTAAATGTCAAACAATAAGAGCACATAGAAAACAAAGCAAAACAAAGCCCCCGGTGCTGTCTGCGCAGTGAGACTCAAGCCAGCATGTCACCGGGTTAGACCAGCGTCCAGGGGGAAAGCTTCCTGCAACAAGTGTGACTCCTCTGTGTTCTACTTTACAATGCTATTACTTCACAAACCCGACCGCTTCAAAATAGGCATGTTTCTGTATTTCTTCACTTTGCATTAAAACAGAACAAAATAAAAAACACCTCTTCCCTTAAGAATCTTCCTATTTCAAGAATTGAGTATTGCCAAAATTGGAACAAACCGTAAACATAATATGTCGTATACACATGTTATAATAATTAACCAGGAAACGGAATCTTATCAAGGTCTTGATAAGCTGGCAAGTTACTCAATAAGCTACATCTATTCTAAAAAACTGAAAATTTTATTCAGAAGACCTTTGAGTTCAGTTCTTTCTTAAGCTTAATTTCCTGTTCAACACAGTCTTTTACCACTCTCAGTTTTCTAAGAAATAAAAGTAGATACGCTAAAGAAATGCAAAAAGAATATGGAAATGATAGAAATCATGCAAAAAAAAAATCTAACATGGGCTGCAACGGATCTGGACACAGCAGTTACAATCATTCACAATTACAGGTGAAATTAGGAACAAGAGGACATCTTTACAAGGCCGATTGCAAGGCTGGCCAGTTGATAGGATGTTATAATTAGCATGGAGTGTAAGTTCAGAACAAAAGAACATAAAAGACCTACTGAAGCAAATAATTTAGACACAGTGAACCCAATTTTCTACCAGCAAATGGTAACTTTGTATGGCTTTCAATTTTGTATGGGTTATGAGTCATTCAATTATTCACTAAATGGTTATTGATCATGGGCGGTGTGTGGCTTTGTTATAGCATCTGGACCCTCAAGACTGGGTGGTGACAAGACATCCTGTAGGGGAAACCATAAAAACAAATACAGACGTTTAAGAGGGGGGTGGTGGTGACAAATGCTATGATGGAGAATCAAGCAGGGTTAGAAGGAAAAACTGTACTAGGGGCTACATTGGTTAGGAAAGTCAGGAAGCCTGGCTAGCTTTTCTATTTTTAGTAGAGACAGGGTCTTTCTTTTGCTTAGGCTGGTCTCAAACTCCTGAGCTCAAACAACCCACCAGCCCCAGCCTCCCAGAGAGCTAGGATTACAGGATTCCACGGGGCCTGGCTGGAAACTCTTCCAAAGAAATTTTATAATCTATTCAAAGAGCCTTGGAAATAACTCATTCTCTTCACTTAGCAGTATCATTAAAGATCCCTCCTAAAGAAAATTTTAAAATGAAGTTTATATATAAAAATGTTATCTCAGAATTTTTCATAATAAATTGAGAAACTACAATCACTACTAATCCATCTATGAAGAATTTTAGTGTCGTAAGTAAAGGTTCATGATATGTGAGATTAAGAAAAACAGACAGTTGAGAAAGCTTCACGAACAGTGTGATTTCTCCTGAAACTGTGGAAATAAAAATTAGAAAAATAGGTCAGGCGCGGTGGCTCAGCCTGTAATCCCGGCACTCTGGGAGGTTGAGGCGGGTCAAGACCAGCCTGAGCAAGAGTGATACCTTCTTTGGCTCTACTTAAAAAAAATGAAAAACTGAGGCAAGAGAATCACTGGAGCCCAAGAGTTTGAGGTTACTGTGAGCTATGACACCACAGCACTCTACCAGGGGTGACAAAGTGAGATACTGTCTCAAAACAAAAATAATAAAATATTAATAGTAATTATTTCTGCATATAAAAGATATGAATATGGGTGATTTTTAAAATATATATCTGATATATGTTAAATATCTATAACATATGTAACTTTGATCAGCAAATTTAAATGATTTGGTAAAATAAATGCCTTAGTTTTCTATCCCCTATTCCAAGGGTCTACAAAACTTTTTAAACAGGGGGCCAATTCACTGTCTCTCAGACCACTGGAGGGCCACACTGAGGGCCCCAGGACGAGTCAGTTGCTAAGCAGGACAGGCAGCAGCGGCAAAAACACCCAGCAGGCCAGATAAATGTCCTAGGTATGTGGCTCCTGGGCCATAGTTTGAGGACACGTGCATTCCCTCCTTTTCGCCCATCGCTAAGTTCTGCTAATTGTTTTCTTTCCCTTTCTTATTGAATTAGCCCAGCACTACCTATGCACAACTTCCCACCCCCATGCTTTAGCTTCCCTTCCTGACACCTATCCCTGCCACCATCCCCAAAGCAGTAGGAAGAACCATCTTCCTTCAGTTCGGCTGGGGTCCTGCTCCTTCTGTGAAGGGAAATGGATGTGATCCTTAGTCATCCATAGTATTACAAGCTTTTGATCACAATCTACAAACCTTTGGTTTACTTCCCTTTTTTTCTTTTGGGGGCAGAGTCTTACTTTATTGTTCTCGGTAGAATGCATGGCGCCACAGCTCACAGCAACCTTCAACTCCTGGCTTAGGCAATTCTCTTGCCTCAGCCACCGGAGTGGCTGGGACTACAGGCACCCACCACAACGCCTGGCTATTTTTTGTTGCAGTTTGGCCGGGGCTGGGTTCGAACCTGCCACCCTCGGTATTTGGCCCTACCCACTAAGCCACAGGCATGGACCCTATGGTTTACTTCTGATTACAAACCACTGCATAGAGTCAGGTGTGGTGGCTCACGCCTGTACTCCTAGCACTCTGGGGAGTGGAGGAAGCTGGATTGCCTGAGCTCAGGAGTTTGAGACCAGCCTGAACAAGAGCCGACAGCCCCATCTCTAAAAACTAGCCCAGCATTGTGGCAGGTACCTATAGTCCCAGCTACTTGGGAGCCTGAAGCAAAAGGATCACTTGAGCCCAAGAATTTGAGATTGCTGTGAGCTATGATTCCAGAACACTCTACTGAGGGCAACAAGTGAGATTTTGTTTCAAAAAAACAAAAAACAAAGAAAACCACTGCATAATTTCCCATTTCCTTTAACCTCAATAGACACACACTGACATGCAAAAAATCCCAAGACCATCTTCCCTCTTCCTCTGCCAACCAGATCCTCTTTTCCTGCCTAACTCCTCTAGAGTAATCTTCTTCAGAAAGGCTTTTTATCCGGGTGTCTACATTTCTACAGATAACTTTATTTACCGCCACATTACCTCAGCATTCCTTCTTTTCTAAGTATTTGGCAATTGTGTGTTTGTCCCTTGTAATCAGCCTTGCAAAACAGATGGGAATTCTTGTTTATCACAACACTACCTCCACAGCAAATGCTTCTAAGTGTGTATAACCTACAGTTCTTTTTTTTTTTTTGAGATGGAGCCTCAAGCTATCCCCCTGGGTAGAGTGCTATGGCATCACAGCTCACAGCAACCTCCAACTCCTGGGCTCAAGCAAGTCTCCTGCCTCAGCCTCCCAAGTAGCTGGGACCACAGGCGCCCGCCACAACGCCCGGCCTGGGGATTCGAACCCGCCACCTTAGGTGTACGTGG
>CAUYQV010106780.1:0-13702 GCA_963574575.1 Galagoides demidoff
ATTCACATCTGCCCACCCTGCTCTCTAGTCACTATAAATCCTAGAGCATAATATACCATTTATTAACACCTAGCTAAATATATACCACATAAGATTAGGGTATTCCCAAAAATTGTGATAATAATACTTTGGTTCTCAAGATATACTCAGAGAAGACATCATTATATATTAACATACATACCTGCCTGCTTACATAGTGAACTGTAACCTAACTTCTTAATATGTAATCTGAGTGCTAATTTGAGAGTATATGTTTCTAATACATAACCAAGTTTTTTTTTATTATAGTTTGAGATTCATTGAGGGTACAAAGAGTTTGGTTACACTGATTACATTTGTTAGGTAAAGTGCCTCTTATAATTGTGTCCCACCCCCAAGAGAAGTAACCAAGTCTTGACCAATCATCTCAGCCAAGCTTTCAGCCAATCATAGGCTGTCAACTGCTCAGATATCTTCAAATAAGGCAGACATCAAGCTGTAACCAATTAGGTTATTTCTGTATGTTATTTCCTTTCCTGTCTACAAATACTGCCTGTTCTTGTTGCTGAATAGAGTTCTCTGAACATTTACTGGTCAAACTGTTGCATAATTCATAAATTATTTATTTTTTCAAATGAACTATACTAAATTATTTTGTCTGAAGATCTTCCTTTAACAGCTATGTAGTATCTATTTTAAGAAACAAGTTTGATGGATTTTTTTTAGTTACTATAAGAATGTGCACATTCACATTGTAGTCATCTAATTTGAGTAATAAATATCAATCTATATAGTCATATGCCTTTTATCCTGTTCATATTCTCACAGACCCTTTCGTAAAATTAATGGAGCCTTTTATTTTTTATTTCTATGAGCTAAATGTGATTCTCTTGATAATAATGGCCTTTGAACAGGGCCTCAAAAGCCAAAGCTTGGAAGATATCTTTGGGTAGTAAAAGAAAATGCACAACTGCAGAATGTAATTCCATGACTTTCCATGCACAAATGAAATGGTGGAATGAAGCTGGTCTTTGCCAAGGGCAGAGCAGGGAAAAGGGGACCCTTACAGCTCCACACCATAAGAACAAAGTGCTCATCAGGAAAGACCTCAAAGCATAAGGGCACTTCCCCGTGTAGCATATGGAGAATATCACACAGCCTAAAAGACAAATTAATGGCCCTATAATAAAACACGTTTTCACATACTATTAAAGCTGTTGTCACACTTCATTGCATAGATGACTGGAAGCTTGTGGTGATGGGAGGTGAGGTCAGCTTCCTAAACTATCCTGAATTATGAGTGGGCAGCTCTTTACTGTAAAGTCTCCTGGAGCTTGGGGAGTTCTCTGTACTCAATCTGGTCGCTTTGTTTAAAGGGAAATAATACAGTGGTCCTTTCTAAACCCCGGAAATAGAGGTGCAAAATGGTCCTTCCAGGTAGGCACAATTAACTGGGGTTCCACCAGTTAATGACAAAAACAAGAAGGTGACTAACTCCCCATTAGTTTCTAACTTAGGGAATGCTAAGATTATGGAAGATGACAGTTTCTATCTTGGGGAGAATGTGACAGGGACACTCTCAGCACTAACGAATTCCAACATATATTTATATTAGCATTCTGAGCAAAAGTAATATCCAGCACTTTGCTTGTACCTACATTATGGACCAACACAAAGTGCGCCATGTTCCACTCACGATGATTATTTAGCAATGTAGTTAGATATCAGAGAAGTGTGATATTTTTCACCATCAGATAATGCTTGGTTATGGAGGTTTCACATCTTTGAAAAGCTTAAGCACTTAAAGTAGGATAGTGCCTATTAAAATTATTTTACCATATAATAGTTGCTCATTCTAAATATATATTATATATGGATGCTAGAAACTGTAAATGTGGTGGGATAGAAATGTCAATATGTAAGAAATAAGAATTTGGGGGACCTTGTACCTTTGGGACCATCTACCTTTCTGTGTTAACTTGAACAAAGCATCCCATCTTTCAGAATCATATTTCTCTCGTATTTTAAAATGAGAAGACTAGACAAAATAAACTTTCCTACTTTCTTAAGAGTTTCATGATTTTTTTTATGGCATTGGCTAATAGCAACTTCTTTAGTTCGGAAGATTCAATATGCTAGAGTGTTTTTGAAGAATACATGTTATATTTTAAATCAAAGTTGTAAGTGTGCCCTTCACCCAGAAAGTATGCAAAGTACCTATTAGGTGTGATAAAAGCAGACTATATGACCAAAATATGTGTGCCCCCATAATATTCTGGGAAAAAATAAATTAAATTAAGCTTGCTTCATTAAAACCAGTGAAGAAGGAAGTCAATTTACTTTCAAAATAAACTCTTACTACCAAATATTTTTAAAGGAATAAAATGGCAATTATACATGCTGAACATCCTTGCTTTATAATCTGTTCCTTATTTCAGGATTATTTACATGCACTCTGTATATTAAAAATCCCAGGCCAGTTAGTCACAAAACCATTCTGATTAAAAATCCCAGGCCAGTTAGTCAGAAAACCATTCTGATTAAAGAGACGAACATGTGTCTTATCCATCTTAGATGGATCTCAGTCCCTGAAGTTGACCAGAAACATAATTCTTACAGTACAAGGAGGTGTCGAATTCGCACGCAGGGGAAGTAAGCTCCCTTTTTTCATTCCAAGCATTAACAGCATTTGCTTTATTTCATCTCCGCTCAGACTTTGAGCCCTTTCTCTCTTTTACTCATCTAAGACTCCATTTCCTGAACCTAATCTTATAGATGTCTGCATTCAACTGTGACAGGACTGCATGAGGATTGCAAGGTCACGTTATCAGCGGTCAAAGTATAAGCTGACAGGTTGAAAAATCAGAGTGGGTTCACAGACCAATGTATAGTTAATTGCACCATTACTGTGGACATCACACAACCTTCCAACACAAGGACATACCAAAGGAAGAATGGATAGAAGTGTTTGCATTTTATGAAGATGTTACAATATTTTCTTAAACTGTAAGAAGATTGTAATATCTACTTCTGAACATTTAAAATCACACATGTGAGGGCACAAGATCATGTTCCCCAACCTAAGTTTCCATTAAACTATTTCCCCAATTTTAAAAGGTCTATCAGTCATGAATATAAATTATAGATCATAAGGAATACAGATGACTTAAGTAGATATTTAAAACTTATCTGCGGTGCTCAACAGCTTTGCAAATTAAACTAAAATAAAAATATCATTTTGGAGTTTTGTTTAAAAAATAAGTCATTAAAACATGTAATGTGGAAGGTTTAGCAAAATGGGCACATCACTTCTCTCTGACCCTCAAAGTTTTATCCCACTAAACAATATTGGATTTGGACACATGGTGATTTCTTTAAGTAGGTCCATAAAAATCGCAAACATATATAATATATAATCTGCTCACAATAAAAACTATATACGAAAGCTGCATACTTCTTGATTTTTTGAGAGATATAGACAATTAAATAGACAATTAAACAGAGACAAGTAAGATTTGATCCAATCCCTGAAAGCCCCCCCCCCTCACACACATGACATGAAATAAAGGTAAATTGTTCTTGCATATTTACAAGTATGAGGATTCCACCCAAGGACTAGAAAGAGACACACAATCCAATAGAATGTTAAAAATGATTATCTCAAATGAAATAATCATTACCTCTGTGTCAGTTCTGCCTTCAGTCCCCTCCTCCTGACAAAATTGGCTATTGATGCCTTTGTTGCTCTATGTATACCTTGAAATATTTTAGCTCCAGATATTATTAATTAAATATATGTTCCTATATCTAGTCCTCTACATGTGTGTGATTGTAGGGAGTCTTTTAGGGATTGAATCAAATCTTATTTGTCTCTTTTTTCTAAAATTTAGCAGAACAGAATTGTATCCCATTTTGCCTAGGCAAGGGAATCATCTGGAGTGCTTTTAGGTCAATTGCATGGTATTTACCTGCCTTTTGGAAAAGTCATGTTAGCAGAGGGTGGCTCTGATATCCTGTGCACCGGAGGTCACGTTCCACGTTTATGCTCTCAGGAAACAGTGATGACATGCTTAATGCTTGACCGGCTCTTGGTGGGAAGGTGGCTCTGCTGTATAGTCCTTTCCCATTCCCAAGTTTTGCCAAATGGAGTGGGTACAGAGGTTGACACCATCCTTTGTTCTCCAGCTTCTGAGGTACCATTAGGATGAGGGCAATGCTGCACTCAGATGTGATTTTGTGCTCTCCAGCAGCTGATAGTACAAAATATAATATATGTAAGGGCTGATGAGTCTGCATCTGATTAAGTGTCTCCAAAAAGTGAGCATTCCACTCTACTCATTGAAAGGATAAATTCCAATCCTATCAAACTATTAAGTTTCTTTGACTCTGTTCATCTTATTTTGGTGTCCTTTCTTGGTAAAGGTATCCCATTGCAAAGTATTTCTTAGTTTACAAATTCTCCTATACTTTATAATATTTCATCCCAAGATAGCCCATTATGCCCTTATTTGGAAACAGATAATAAAGTAAAACATAAAACAGTTAATTGGCTTCCCAAGACTACATGCTTGCACAGTGTCAGTAGAGAGGAGGGTCAACATTTATCCCTCTCTCCGGTTTCTGGCTCTTTGATGAAATGGTCTGGACAATTGGACAGGGACCAGATTCCTTGTCTGGTGAGTTATTCTGGCAATAACTGCCCAGTATAATTTCCCATCTGTTCCTCTGTATTAAGACCCTTGCAAATTAAAACTTGTAGATTTTTAAGCATTAGTCTTGATTAATTCCTCAGTTGAGAGGTTGAAAAATAGAGACCCAGATCGAGTATGAGGCTATTGAGGGAAGAGAAAATTAACTTATTTGATAAAAGGCCAGGAAGATATTTAGCTAAAGAACAAATTCTTCAACTCATAATTTCTATTAATAACATCCAGGCTCATACTTTGTTTTGTTTGATCAGTGTAACTCTGTGCTTCCTATAAATCATATAATTAATTTTTTTCTCAGAAGGTATCATTCTCCCATTAAGCTCTATGGAAGGAAAATCTGATTTCTTCAGAAAACATCTTTCCATCTGCTTAATTACTTAGCATTTAATGTATTGTTCTGTTATTCTGTGACTTAGATGATTAACAATTACATATCTAAGTGCAGTGATTACAAAATCTTTCAATTGCTCTTTTTTATTAATGTAATACTAGGTTGGTGCTGTAAATATACTTTAATTTTCCGATTTTTAATTGATTACCTTTAGTATTTAAGATCACGAATTTCAAGGTACATTCTTTAATAGTTTAGCCAAGATTACCATAAGTACATTAGAAAAAGAACAACTTCCTCAACTACATATTCCTGTAATTGTCAGTTCTATCACTCTGTGCCTATCTCATGATTAAATCAAGTTCAGATTATGCTTCTCAACCCTCTCTGATGCCATGCATCATTCTGTAGCAAAATATTTGTAACCAAAATTAAATCAAATATTCACACACACCCCGATCATTATGGGTGATTAATTTTCTTTTCTAGTGTCCATTAAGAGCCTTCACTGATATTCTTACCAGAGGCTGAGGTCTCTAATTCATTCCTCTCCCCACTCTCACTACAACACCCCTCTTTAAACGGTCCAGGGTCGTGCTGGGATACTCATTAGTTTCCTGCTAGCTGTTCTGCCAAGCAGCCTCTGGGGTCTCAGCGTCACCTCAGAAATCATTAACGTAACAGGAGCTGCAATCTCCACCTGCCAGGCACAGAGTAATCATTTAGAGACTAAAACCTGTTCTTCCATAAATGAGCATTTTGGGGGAGAGAAAGGTGGGGGGAAATGCTCATGTGTTACAGTCATTTTCTCCAAACAAATAAGATCTTGGTAAGTGAGGTGAGAAGACAGATGTTTGCGTGCATCCTGGTCATGTTCAGGGAACAGAAATGGTTTGATATGGAGGAAGAAACGATTTATTTTTTGACTAAAGAAATAGAGACAAGGATATACGGAGGACCAAGGATGTCTGATCACACACGTGCTTTTCCAGAGCTGACTTTCATTTCAACTGTGTAGGGAAGGAAGAATCTATTAGCAGATGTGTCCTGCCCTGAGGATGAGACGATGCCACTCTTAACAAAGATATAGAAAACCCACTCGATCTTCAGTGAAAGAAGAATGCCTATAAATTTACTTATCTGCAAGTTAGTAACTTTAGAGTTAAAGCTGCAATGGTTCCTCATGCCATAATTCAAAATTACGTCCCATGCATTCAGGAGTTCAGGATCCATGTCAGGCTTGTGGAGTTTTGAGAGAAACAAAGAACAAATCTCAGCTCACACAGGGTTTTTGCCTTACCAAATGCATAGAGAATATGAAACCTGTATGAAAAAAAAATACAAATTCAGGGCCTTTGCTTCCTCGGTTCCTCCCCTGTATAAGAACCCTGCCTTTTTTTTCTCTGTGAATGCCAGGATCACATCTGCCTGATGTGTTTGGCCATGACAGGGTCTGGTTTTGTTCTGCAGCCCATGACAGCAGGAAGGAGCCTGGTATGACTGAGCAAGAGGGCTCTTATGTATACCAGGAGCCAGGTAGGATGGACGCAGTAATGCACAGATGTTAAAAATATGCACTACGGATGCTATAAACCAAAACTGGGGATTCATTCCCTGGCTGTGTGAGTGTGGGCATGTTTCCTCGTTAATAAAATTAGATTGATAACGGTGTCTCGGTCATAGAGCTGTTATAATGGGCAAACGCTATAACACATGTACAGCACACGGCACGATACTTAGCATGTACTAAGCCTTCAATTTATAATAGCCAGAGCTGGTTGCATAATTTCCCGGTTCCAATACAGAATGAAAATGGCAAGCCCCTTGTTCAAAAAGCAAGGAAAAATGAGATTTAAAGTACCAAAATACAAGTTTTTGTATTGTTTTATTTTCAAAATTCTGGAGTCTGTCTGACAATATGCCACATTTTTTGTTAGTTGCTATTTAGGGCCATAAGCTCTTAGGCTCAGCAATAATCACTTGGCCACTACAAAACCTCATAGGAGCTTGAGGGCCCCTAATAGGTACCCAGTGACCCAGTAGAAAAGTCTGGCTCCCACCCTATCCCCTCCACTGGCTGACACACTAGCAGGAGTGGGGGTGGCTTAAAGAGTCACATCTTCTTCTCCCACGGGGCTGCTGCCCTGCTCTATGATTAATGGATCAACCTCAAGAGATTACAGTTTTTACCTTGGGGTGTGCATGGGGAGTGGAGGTGAGTGAGGCCCTTGTTGCTGAGGAGACACCACTGAACTCGAAGTGGCCCTGGAGAGAAAGCAGCTCCCAAATCCGGCCATAACACTACATGAGGTGCATACTTGGCCCTGACCAGACCCTCCTAGTGTCCCCCACCTCACTCCAGGCCAGGAGTGAAGGGCAGGAACAGTAGCTGGACATAATAAGCATGACTGGCTTTTCCCCAGCATCCCATGGGGTGGGCAGCATTCAGCAGAGAATGGGTCCTGGAAAGGTAAGGACAACAGGACTAGAAATCACATTTGGCGGCTCCAAGCCACCACACATACTCTGTTGTCCCCCAGGATATCACTTACAAAACACTGGTTCAAAGACAAAAATGTTCAATATTTCAACACTCCAGCCTTCAAAATATTAACCCCCAAGTTCAAGATCCTTCTGAAAGTGAGACCCCCTGCACTGGCTGGACATTCAGGGTGTCTGGTGCAATCACTATCACCACTGCCTCAACTATGGGCTTCTCAGCCTGGCTTGCTGGGCCACAAGGACCGAAATGATTTGGGGCAAAGACCCTCTTGGCTCAAATTATTAGAGCCCCATCAATAAAAAGAAAGGTTTTGGCTGGGCACAGTAGATAATGCTGTACGTCCTAGCACTCTGGGAGGCCTAGGCCACAGCATTGCTTAAAGTCAGGGGTAAAAAACAAACCTGAGTAAGAGTTAGACCCCACCTCTACTAAAAATACAAAAATTAGCAGGGCACTGTGGTGGGCGCCTGCAGTCCCACCTGCTGGGAAGCCTGCAGGATGATTGCTTGAGCCCAAGAGTTTGAGGTTGCTGTGAACTATGATGACCCTACTGTGCCCTACCTGTGCTGACAGAGACTCTGTTTCAAAAAGTAAAATAAATTAAAAAAGATAAAATAAAATAAAGTTTTTAATGGTGTGTGAGGTCTAATTATTTCTAAGAATCTTTCCTTAAGGGCAGTGACTATCCCATAATCATTTTTTTTAAGCCTAATAAGTATCATGTCCACAGAGGTATTCAGTAAATATGTGCTGATTTACATTCAATTAGGAGTCCTATTTCTGTAACAAGATTATTACTTCCTTGATGGTAACAAGATTATTACTTCCTTGATGGAAAAGCCATGTCTTAAATCTCTCTTTGGGGAGGCAGCTCTGCATGGTAATAAGAAATCCCAACCAGGAATCAACCAATATGAGTTTGCATCTTAGGTCTATCACCTGCTGGCTGTGTTACCTGCAGACAAAATTCTTTAGGCTTCTAGGCTCCATATCAGTAAAAATATTAAAATTTCTATTGTATAGAGATGTTTAAGGATTTAAGAAGATAAGGAATATCACACACTTAATACTAATACGTCATCAGGTGAACATTCCATAAACGGCAGTTTTCTTAACTACAACTTAGCTACCTTGTGGCAATTGGCTCCATCTGAGTTTACCAACAATATGAACCCTAGCGTTATTGCCTCAGCTCTTTTATTTGTATAACTGGCCTCAAACCTATGTCCTATGCAAATATCTCGGCAGGAGGATGCTGATTCAAGATACTTCATTACTCAAATCACTATTATATTCCTGGAAACCATTTTGGATTATTTTACCATCAAGTTCTAAAGCTGTTGCATGTCCTGTTCATAACAAATGGTAGGCGGGACAGAACCTTCATAGGCCAGTAGGACAGGAGCTGATCAAGCAATGGTCAGCCAGCTGTTTTTGCAGGCTCATTCATCTGGTCCTCTATTTTCTCCTCATATTCCTGATCAAAGATTCTTTTAAAAATCCTTCCTCTTGCAGGCCACACAGCAGCATTACCATAGGATGATATTGAATTCTGGAGGCCAGGGAAAAGCCAATCCAAAAGTGATATAACCACCTTCTCCGACTTCTTTTCACTTCTTCTTATTTCTGACCAGATGCCGACTTCTTAGTACAACAGTTATTCTCATAGTGACATACATGACAGCAGCAAAATGAACTTGGTCTGGGTTAATGGATGAAAAGGCTAGATTCTTATTCCCAGCTCTGCAGGCAATGATATCTGTGAAATTATTTTCTGACTGTTTAGGTGTTAAGGTGTTTATGCCACCAGAGTCGTGTAAAGAATGTCAGAACTTTCCCCTCGCGCTGCCATGCCTGCTCTTTATTGTCCGGCTTTGGTCACAAGAGAATCAGTTACTGATCGCACAATTATGTAGTTACTTTACAGTAAAGTAGTCTCATTATACAGAAATTATATGGAGGCCTATCCCCATCTATTTTCCTCATTATTATATCTCATTGATTAATTCAGTTCCAGGCACAGGACATTTAGGAAGAGGGGGATGGAGAGGGAAGAGGGGAAGAGCGTTCTGTGAAGTTTTCACTAGTCTTTAAGGAGACGCAACTGTCCTTGGTATAAAACAGTTGGGCAATTTTAAGATAGCTTTGAATACTTTCTCCTTTGATATGGCACATATATTTGATGCATATGAAAACAGATTGTACAGAAAGTGCTAATGCTATGTATCCTTTTATGTTATAATTATAAGATAGCAGTATGAGAATATGAACTTCATCATTTTGTACATGATTCGGATTGAAATGTTGTATTGATGCCAAGTTTGACGTGTGTGTGAAGCTCAGTTGAAGACCTCCAGGAGATGTGTGAAGCTCAGTTGAAGACCTCCAGGAGATTTCAGTTTTTTCCAAAACACTGTGGGATTTAACTTTCTAATGCTGTAGCTCTGTTCTATTTTTTTCTTCTCTGAGTAACTTGGTAGTTAGTATCAAGTTCTGAGCTGCGAGAGGCACAAGGAACTGGACTTGGCACTGAAGGAAGCTGCAAAATAATGAAAAGAAAGTAATCTGATTGCAAGGAGCTTCACGGACTATCAATAAATAATATTCAATGAAATGATAAGTACCTTTGTTACCAGAAAATAAAAAATTCCTTGTGTCTTATCTTTCAGTTATTAGTACGTTCCTTTCAGCCATGCACACACAATGGAGTAGCATATAAGTGCAACGTGTGTGTGTAGGTGTTCCATATAAACTAACCACCAAATGATAGGTTTTATAATGACCAGGTTTTGGTATGGAGAAGTCACACGTGACAGGGAGTAACAACAGTAAGAAAAGTGAAGTATTAAATGCTCAAATAGTTACTTTCTTAAGGGCATTATGCATACCATTGGCCTCTGTGGCAGAAACCATTAGATGGCTTTTGGGTTCTGCTGTGTCAGCAGGCGGCCTGTGACAATGTGGTTACGCTGAGGTTACTCAGTGGACAAAGACATCCAGTTGCTGGAGATGCAAACACAGAATCAGACAAAAACACAGAAACCACAAACTAAGTGCCTCATTTACACATTGGCGAAGACTGTGAAAGAGGGAATATCTTTACCTGCTTGCTATTTTTCTAACAGCTTTTCATATGTATTTTTTTTCTTAGTAGGAAAAGAAATAGAGAGCCAAGAATTTACCTAAAATAAAATAGTGGGGGTAGCTGGTATTCTACTACTGCTAAGCAATTTTCACCATGGCTGATAGAAAGACATTCCAATTTAGTAAATTTTAAAATAGAAAGTTCTATGCAAGTAAAATATATAAAGTAGAGTTGAAATGCTTTTGGCAGTACTGAATCTAGACAAGAATATGAGAATATTCTCAAGAATATAAGAAAAGAATATTAACGTGGTGAGTGATGTATTTGAAAGTGCTAATAGTATAAAGGGAATTATTATAAATTCTAAAAGGAAATTGGAAAGTAACTACTGTCTTCAATTCAGGATTTGATAAGAAACAAATCTTACCCTTTGACCATGGACACTGATAACTCTCTTCCTTTCTTTCTCCCTCCTTCCTTTCCTCCTTTCCTCCTTCCCTCCTTCCCTCCCTTCCTTCCTCCCTTTCTTATCTCTCCTTTCTTTCTTTCTTTCCTTTATTCCTTCCATCCATCAGGTAATCCATCATCAAACATTCATCTAATATCTATTTTGCATCAGTCACTTTGTTATATCCTTAAGACACAAATATTAATAAATCAGTAACACTTAAACTAGAGGATCTCAGAGTTCAGAGGGAGCATTTTTGCAAATATAAATGCAATTCTCCCAATGAGTAAGGTAAAGCTAATTGAACTACTTGTTAGATTGTCACAGATTCACTGTTTCTTTACTTTCCAGCATTCTTAGGCTTATGGCTGAATTGTCCAGAATAAAAGTTCTTTCACAGTACTTTGCTACTTCTCTATATAATCCCCATTGTGTTTATAGGAGAACCTGGATAAGGTCAATTCAATTAGTCTAAGCCGGACATGAGGACATGCTTGAAAAACCTCCTAGAAGATGAGTTTATGTCTGGTATAAAGACATGAGATGACTCCCTCACCCTGCTCATCTCCTTGGGCCATTAAGTCATCCCTAAGACAGGCAGAGTGTGTTCTCGAATGCCTTCCTACACAGACAACTCCAGCATGCACCAGCAGAGGCCCCAGGTATGGATCCAGAGGTCATATATCACCCTGAGTCTGTCACTCAACAGCTACCCAATCTCTCCTCTATGGGCCTCAGATTCCTCAGGTGCCAAATTGTTATGGTAAAATTAGTACATACTTTGCGGATTTGTTTTAAGGCTCATATGAAAAGATTCATAGTCATTAGCATAGTACCTGGCACATGACAAGCACTATACAAATATTTGTGCTAAACAGTGTCTACCAGATAAAAGAATATTCTCCTGATCATATGCTAAGAATACTGTTTTCTTTTATGTTGAGCTGTACTTTTTCATTCATTGTGGATTAAAGTACAAGATCCAAAGAGTAAATAAAACCTGAACTTTCTTAGGAAAAAAAGTTGCTGTAATGATGCCTAAGTGTGTCACATTTGGGGACGTACTGCAGAGAACTGTGATATGCCATCCACAAAACCTCACAGCGGTTTCAACATCCTAGAAAAACACCCAATGTGTGCCTTAGAGCAAACACGAAGGAAAAACACCCAGTGTGTGCCTTAGAGCAAACACGAAGGCACAAATAAAGAGAGGGGACATAAATTGTTTAAAAGATATTTGCTATGTGGACTGGGAGCCCTTATAATTTGGTATAAATACAGAGTTGGAGAAGAATAACCAGAAAAAAGAGAAAGGAAGAAATTCTGCATATATAATATTAACATTATTTGATTTAAAACTAAATTTTGCCTCATTTACCCATTTCATTAATTAAGTCTTTATTTTCTCATATTAGTTCTCTACAGTTAAAGATGAAATATTTGAAGATTAGATTTACAAATAGCCAAATAAGTACATTTTTTAAAATCTGAAGGTAACAAATAACAGAAGCGTTTTATGACCTTTTTAGAAATTGTGGTTTATACAGAAAGAAGGTAGGTTAATAGCGTAATCGTGGAATAATGACTCTAAATATAATACTTTGAGGAACTCACCTGGAATGAATGACCCTGAAGATTTTCAGTGAAATAAGTCTAATCATTTATTGAAATGATAGAAAAATAATGAATAAAGTTGTAACTCAGAACAAAGATAATGGAATCATGGAAAATAAGCAGTATGAAACTGTATCTAATCAATCATGTTATACCTACTTCATAACACTACCAAAATTAATAAGATAGTAAATGCAAAAAGAATGTAGTTAACATTATGCATGATTTTTCCACTTCAGAAAGGCATATGAGGTTACTTAAGCATATTTTAATTTTAATGTAACATTGGAGCGAGTGATTAATTTCTATCTTGTTGCTGACTAGTTTTTATGACATGTCTGAAAATGAAATCAAATAACCATCCGGACCCCTATCTATGAGAATTTTAGGATCAGTTTGTCACTTTTTTGCAAAAAAAGAAAACTGGGATATTGAAAAGAATTATGTTGTGTCTTTTGATCCATTAGGAGAGTCTTGCCATCTGAACAACATTTATATCTTTTAATCCATAAAAATAGAGTGGCATCTTTTTCATTGGTTTCTTTAATTTTTTAATTTCTCTCAACATTGCTTTATAGTTTTCAGTGTACTTCTACTGTTAAATCCATTCTTAAATATTTTAATATTTTGTGCTATTAAAAATTAAATTATTTTCCTAATTTTGCTTTCATACTTCAGGATTTATTTAATCTGAACATAGTCTCCAGTCCTGGAAATCTATGAACTAATTGTAAACTAACTTACAATATTTCTCCATTTAAATATAATAGTTCATATGTACTATTTATTATGCATTTGGTATTATTGTAGGTAAGTTGCACAGATGCATTAATGTAATCTATGAGGGTAACCACAGTAAGAAGTCCCACCCCGAGCCCGCCAAACAACAATGATGACTGCAACCAAAAAATGACCGGGCGTTGTGGCAGGCGCCTGTGGTCCCAGCTACTTGGGAGGCGGAGGCAGGAGACTCGTTTGAGCCCAGGAGTTGGAGGTTGCTATGAGCTGTGATGCCATGGCACTCTACCCAGGG
>CAUYQV010106781.1:0-39113 GCA_963574575.1 Galagoides demidoff
GGCATGACTTTTGACTGATTCTGGAGACTTTTCTGACCAACAGGTAGGAAATGCATCTCTAAGCCCTCAGTTAAATGAGGCCCAGAGGTGCCTTTAGGTGTAGGAGGGACACATGTGAGAGCCAGAGAGGTGACAGCACTAGCAACAAGATGCTGTAGTAATCGTGGCATTGCAGACACCTGTGCCCACACCCTCTGCTGGCTCTCATCTTCTCTCCCCCTGATTCTTTCTGCCTGGCTCCTGTCTCCTGAGCACACTCTCCTGTAGGGTTCCAGCTGACCCACCCCTCAGCCCATTTGGTGTCTTCAGGAATTCTCCTCCCCTTCAGCTTCTCCCTCCTACATTGACATTCCTTCAAACACTTCAGATCCTTTCAATCCAAGGAACAGGATTAAACAGACAAAAATCAATCAGTAAATAAATCAACAAAACAGGACTTCGGATCTTCAGCTATAGGTGTTTCTTCTACCCACAAGCCCACATTGCTTTTCCACTCAACTTCTGATCATCTTCTTTTCCAAACTTTCATCAGTACTTCAAACACACTGTAGTGTGGATCCTTACTTTTCCTTCTCTCCTCTCCTAAACTATTCTGCCCTTTGATCTCCTTCCTCAATTGGTGGGACCACCGCTCCATCAGGCCACAGGATTGCCACACTGGCAGTAGCCACTGACACTTTATCCTCCCCCACTTCCCATAGCAGCCACTGCCCAGTCACCTTGTGTTATGTCGCGTGTTAAGGTGCTTCCCTCTATTTCTGTCACAGCAATTTTAAGAATATCATCATTAGAACCCAATTGGTCTCTCACAGCACGTGTAGAACTAAATGGCCTCTTTTTTTACCTTGTGATTTCCCATTTACCTGTATTCTACACAGACTCCTAAATTATACATCTGAAATGCATAAAAAATTTTTTTTTTTTGCAGTTTTTGCTCCGGGCTGGGTTTGAACCCCACACCTCGGGCATATGGGGCCCCGTCCTACTCCGAGCCACAGCACCACCCCAAAATAAATTTTTTACACAAGATAATGAATGCTGAATGTATCTCCATGTGCATTGAATCCCTCAAGCTTGTCTTCTTTGGACTGCCACTCTCCACTCACCTTGTGCCACCTACATCATTCACCCTTCTCCAACATGGCCAGCCCACATGTTTTTCCCCGAGAGTCTGAGTTGATCCACACTCCTGATCCACTTAAAAGCAAAAACAAATCCCTTCTAACTGTGGGGTTGAGAAACAAAACAAGGAAAGCTTCCTGGAGCAGAGGGCAATGGAGCTGGCCCGGGTCAAATTGGGTGAGCCAGGTTGCCAAAAGCAGAAAGGACAGGACACAAGAACTATAGTGTCAAGGCTTGAGGCATAGATCTTGGCATCCAGATATCGGCATAGTTTTCTGAGGGACAATATCGGAGAGAGGAGTTGATTAGCTGATACTTAACGGCAGAGTTTCCACTAGTAAAGCTGGAATGGTAAAAGGGTTACCTGGCAATTGTTTCTAAGCCTTTCATAACGTCATTTGTGGGCGGGGCCTCACACTTGGACGCCAAGGAAACTGTCCCACGTGACCACGGGGACCTTGAAATTGCGCAGCGCAGCTTCCAAGGACAGTTTCCCTGGGAAATATGGGAATATGGCCCCTCCCCACTTCTGCCACATGAAAACCGTAACTTTACTTGGTTTTAATTCTCAATTCTTGGTTTGTGTTCTGCTTTTGGTCCAATTTTTTACATAGTATGTCCTGCCATCTTTAACAGCTGTGTCCGGAGGGCTAATGTGTCATCTTGGACAGAGAAGGTCTCTAGTCATGTGCGGCCCAGTATTGTGCTTCACGGAACAACGTGATGTGTCTTACAATTTTGTTTGTGGGAATGTTGATATAGGACCCCCACCCACCACCCCTTTTTTCTTAATGTAATGATCTGTGGTATACTAAATTAATAATGAGGATATGGGGCAGTGCCTGTGGCTCAAGCTGTAGGGTGCAGGCCCCATATACCACAGGCCATAAACTCCAAAAAAAAAAAAAAAAAAAAAACATACGGATACAGCTGCTGGGATTGGTGGGCTGGTGACGGTCCAGCCCCTCACAGTGAATGTTGACCCCTTGCGATCTGATTTTGCCTTTCTTTTTTGTGTCATTTGGTAAATACAGTCACTTCATTGATTAATTTTTGGTTTTTTGTTTATTTGTTTGTTTTTTATGAAGACAGAGTCTCACCTTATCGCCCTCAGTGGAGTGTTGTGGCGTTACAGCTCACAGCAACCTCCAACTGCTGGGCTTCGGCAATTCTCTTGCCTGAGCCTCCCGAGTAGCTGGGACTACAGGCGCCCGCCACAACGCCCGGCTATTTTTTTGTTGCAGTGTGGCTGGGGCCAGGTTTGAACCCACCACCCTTAGTATATGGGGCTGGCACCCTACTCACTGAGCCACAGGCACTGCCCCGTTATATTGTATTTTACCAGTTGAAATACTCTACATAAAAAACCAAACCATGTAAAGTCTAACATTTTGGTACACACATTGCTCTGTTGTTACTCCTCCTCCAATAGTAATAAAAACATGTCTATAAACTAATATTGAACCGCTATAGTTTGTACAGTGTAAAAATTCCTAGAATCTACTTCTCCCCATTTATCCAGTGGATCTAAATATTAATGTCTTAAATTTGTTTCCAGACTTTCAGTTTATACTTCACATTTTTATTTGATTGTCATGAGAACCTTGAAGAGCTACAATAGGTAGCTTTATCTCCATTTTACAAACCACGAAAGGGAGGCTCAGGAAGGAAGGTAGATCTTCCCAACAATCATTAACATCACAGGGGTCAGAAGCTGGGTTTCCTAATCCAGTGCTTGTTTAGAGCACCAGAGTAGAAGAGTACAAAGCAATAAGCTATTCTGATTTTTCTTAGAACAATGAAATTAAATATATTCCTTCAATATCCTAAGATTTTTATTTTTACCTATTGTTAGGCACAGAAGGTACTTAAATTCCAGTGCTCCCAGTGCCAAGAAAGTTGATTCAAATGGGGGCTTTTGAACATTCAAACAATGAATGGTGGTCATTCAATAATGACCAAATTGGCACAGTATCACTAGATATGATAAACGATTAAGATTTTGGATGTAAGCACCTTCGCTCTATTTTATTTTATTATATATTATTTTTTTAGACAGAGTCTCACTCTGTTGCCTTGAGGTTGATAGCTCACAGCAACCTCAAACTCTTCGGCTCAAATGATCCTCCTGCCTCAGCCTCCCAAGTAATTGGCACTACAGGTGCCCACCACAATGCCAGGATATAATTCTCTATCTAAAAATAATTTCTCTATTTTTAGTAGAGACAGGGTCTTGCTCTTGCTCAGGCTGGTCTTCAACTGCTGAGCTCAAACAGTCCGCCCATCTCAACCTCCCAGAGTGCTAGGATTAGAGGCATGAGTCGCCATGCCCAGCCATTCCATTTTTAGAGTCATGAGTACAGATAACATGTTTACTTATCAACATTATCCAGTGTATCTCCTGAAAGAAAGGAAGGACTCAGTAAATATCTGGTGAATTAACAAAATGAAAATAAAATTGGCACTTGCAGCTCATTTCTCTCCTCTTTCCTAAAAATGCCTCTGCTGCTTGGTACAAAATATGGGTTATTTTGGTGCTGGCAGTAACTGGCGAAATTAGAAGGGAAATGCAAACAATTCTCAATGTAGAAGAGAGAGATTAACCTAAATATAAACTTTTGTTAAAGTTACTCCTTTAGGAACAGGGCTTGAAATATCACATTGCTCACTCCCACAATGATAGCTTATATTGTGACACTAGACAATTTCATGAAATTCCTCAGGCCAAACAGGTCTCTGTCTTCCCCCTGGCCTTGGGAAAATGAAGATGGCATGGCTACTGTCAGAGGAATATAATGTTTTAAAATTATGAGGAAATTCTATTTCCCACAGCTTAATAGGGAAATGTATATAGTACTTCTCAGACACTATTAAATGAAGAGTACTAATAAATTATAGCTTAGATGTCAATAATGGTTAATAGCTGTTTACTACTTACCAAGTACAGTGTGACCCTTGAAAACTGGTTTGAACTGTGTGAGTCCACTTATATGCTGATTTTTTGAATCAAAGTTACACCAAGTGTACCTGTCTCTCCTTCCTCCCCTTGTACCTTCTCCAATTCCACCTTTGCCACCCAAGACAAGACCAACCCTTCCTTTCTTCCTCCTCCTCAACTTACTCAATGTGAAGATGACAAGAATATAGACCTTTCTGATAACCTACTTCCACTTAATGGTACTATTATATTTTCCTTATGATTGTCTTAACATTTTCTTTTCTCTAGCTTACTTTAAGACTATAGTATATGAGACATATACAAAATATGTGTTAGTTGACTGTTTTATATTATCAATAAGGTTTTCAGTGAACAGTAGGTTATTAGTAAAGTCTGGGCAGAGGCAAAAGTTATATGCATATTTTTGACTGCACAAGGGCTCAAAGTTGGCACCCCAGCAGCCCATGTCGTTCAAGGGTGAACTATTTAAACACTGACATACTCAAAGCAGCTCTAGGACAGCAGTAACGAGGAAGCTAAGAGAAACAGATTAAATATCTTGCCTAAGTGGATGAGCTGGGATTTGTACTTTAGTCTAATTCCCAACCTCATGCACTTAGTCATCTCACTATATTGATTTCTCACCTAAATTATTCATATAGCATTTTGATCAAACTCAAATTTAAGACTTATCTTTATTAACAAGAAGGAATCTGTGTCCCCAACAAATCCAATGACAAAATCTGGCTTGGTTATTCCTAAGATTCCAGTACACAGGAGATGAGCAGGTCTTCTGGGTGTCTCCTGAGCCCAGTAAATCAGCCTCCATACCTCAATGAGTCTCTGCCCTACTGTGCAGCCTAGTTGTAAAGTGAAAAAGAACCAGCCACCAAGTACTATAGTCTTTTTATATACTACTATTTCAGTTTTCTGAACCAACACACCTTTCAAATATCAAAAACCATAAACATTTTTGAAGTGTTTGAATTCAAACATTTGAATTAGAATGAATTCAGTTCAGTTGAAAATATTTCACTAAATTAAGTTTCCCTTCCTTCAGAAACTTTACTAACCACCATCTTAATGCCAGCCATCAAGACAGATCAGTTTACTGTGTAATACTACCTGGCTCTTCATTAAATGGCCTTAGAATGCTTAGCACTTTATATTTTTTCACTTCTTTCTATCTCTTTTCTTTTTCTTTTCCCCTTACTGTTATTTCTTTTGATGCTATGTGACTTTGAGAAGTTACTTCATTTCTGTCATCTTAGTTTCCTCATCTGTAAAATGAAGATACTACTAATTCAGAGAGCTGCTTAAGGGTTAAACGAGGTCATAGTGTTCAGAACCTGTTAACACAGGACTTGGTAAATGCCATGTTTCAGGTTTATACTTCAGATTGCTAGTGTTGCTAAAGAGAAACACACTGTCCTTTAGATAAATGAGACATTAATATATGAAAATAATTTGCAATTTACTTTGAAAATTATAAAATACTACAGATAGAACAACAACAAATTACTATGATTGCATCAGATGTTTTGGTTTAGAGAGGTTTTTATTTTTTAATGTCCAGGTAATTAAATGTTCAGGTAATGTATTTTCTAAAGCAAGTAACAAACAACTTAGCAAACCTACAAGCAAGCAGATATAGATGGATGAAGAATTAAGAGAGCTGGCTCTGGAACCCCTTATCTTTGTAAGAGGACTCCCTTTATCGTGCTAGAACATCACTTATACTGTAATTCTCTGTGCTGAAAATTTACTTAAAAATGAGACTTTGTTTGGAATATGATTAACTGACTTTTCCAATTCACTCATACATACAGTGAAAATACCTAGGAAAAGATGCATGAGAAAAAGAAATTAAGTTGATTTTAAAAAAGTGTTCTTGAAGTTAGGAGGGCGTGTTCCACTGTGCTTATTGCTTCCCGTTACGCATTTTAAGTAGGAACAGTTAATCCCAAATCCTATGACCAAATAACAGTATTGGTATTTTTTGCATCAAGTATATAAGAGTATAAAATTAAAACTGTTTGATGGTCTCAGTTAAAGATATCAATCATGAAAGGAAAAAGAATTTTTTTTTTTTTAAGATAGTCTCAAACTATCACCATGGGTAGAATGCCATGGTGTCACAGCTCACAGTAACCTCCAACTCTTGAGGTCAAGCAATCCTCTTGCCTCAGGTTTTGTTTTTCTATTTTTAGTAGAGATGGGGGTCTCGCATTTGCTCAGGCTGATCTCGAACTCATGAGCTCAAGCTATCCACCCATCTTGGCCTCCTAGAGTGCTAGGATTATAGGCATGAGCTACCATGCCCAGCCAGGAATAATAAATTTTTATTACCCAAAGTTAGTTAGGTAACAATAGAAATCTTCAGAAGTCCATCAGAATGAGGTTTAATAATAAATGTATAAATTTTATGATTTTCCTAAAAAATTAGAGTGGGTTTTAAGTTTAAATATTTAGGGCCAAATTAACAACTTTAGATTTCTTTCTTTCTTCCTCTATTTATTTTATTTATTTAGTTAGTTATAGAGATAGGGTCCAGCTATGTCACCTAGGCTAAAGGGCAATGGTGTGATCATAGCTCACAGAAGCCTCAAATTCCTGGGCTCAAAGCTTTGACATTACAGGTGTGAGCCACTGAGCCCATCCACAACTACAGATTTCCTAAACTAGAATGAACTGAGATTCAATCTAAATTATGAGAAAATTAGTAAATTTCAGCTTTTGGGAAGTAACATGGTGAGTATAATTTTACTTATACCAAATAGCTCCCATGGTTAATTCTTTATTCAAAGTAGGAAAATATATTCTTAAACGCCTATTATCAATCAGCTACTTTGTCAGGCATGTTCTGCATCACAATCTGGGAGGCAGATCTTATCTGCTTTGCATGGAAAAGAAAACTGAAGCCACTTCGAATACTACTTCTACCACCCTCTAGTTCCGTGGTTCTCAACCTGTGAGTTGTGACCCCTCTGGGGGTCAAACAACTGTTTCACAGGGGTCATCTAAATACACTGCATATGAGATATTTATATTATGATTCATAACAGTAGCAAAATTACACTTATGAAGTAGCAACGAAAATAATTTTATGGTTGGGGGTCACCACAACATGAGGAACGTATTAAAGGGTTGCAGAATTAGGAAGGTTGAGAACCATTGCTCTAGTTATTTTGATCCTTAGAGAGTTAAATTCTCTGAGCTACAATTTGGCTTACTCATAAAGTGAGGCCAGTGATACCTGTCTTCCAGTATTGTAATGGGAGTTAAAATGGCACAAGTAAGCTCTCAACTAAAAGTAACTAGTAAGCCAGGTGCAATAATCTGGAGTCCTAGCCATTTAGGAGGATCCCTTGAGCCCACAGGTTTGAATCCAGGCTGGGCAACATGGCAAGACCTCATCCCTTTTTCTTTTATTTTCTTTTTTAAAGTAGCTATTAATGTCATTGTAATTAATTTCTAAAAAGTCACAGGTAATGAATGATATTCAAGATTCAAACTCACTCTTTTGAATCTAAAGCGGTGCTGCTTGGTAAGCAGGACTTTCTAAATGACAAATGTTTTCTATCTGAGCTGCACAATGTGGTAAGTATTAGCCATATGTGGTTACTGGGCATTTGAAATGTGACTAGCATAACTGAGGAATTGAACTTCTCATTTTATTTAATCTTAATTAATTAAAGATCTACATATGACTCATGTAAATATTATATAAATACAAAGTACTAAATCCTATTAAATTTCTATCCTAAGTACTTCTATCCTAAGGCCAAAAAGATGGCCTTTTATGTAATGAACACTTGAAAAGTATGAAGAATCTTTTTGTAAAAATCATGCATAAAAACACTGTATAATCTTTTCAACCACTCCCCAAAACAGGAGCAAAAAATGTTGAGTTGTAAAATAAGGGTCTATTGCTGAGACTAAATAGGTCTTCTTATAAGTCATTGACATTTGAGTCCACAAGCACAAAAGCTCCTCCTGCTTCTAAACTTGACCAGAAAGAATGGTCAAAAGTCAAATGCCTTGACAAATTGCAGAAAACCTAGTGAACAACAAGACCCATGGGGAAGCCACTGCATCATACAGTGTTCCTCAAATTTGAATGTGTATTCTTAAAGAAAAAAGGTTCAGCAGACCCAAGAATAAGTGTTAGTATCCCAGTCTGAGAAATAATGATTTAGGAAATTATGTTTTATTCTAAGAAAATGTCTTTTGATGGCAGGCTACTACTGCAAAAGTCTTTACCTGGTAAAATGTATATATTGTGACTGCTATCCAAACACTTGAGAAAGCCCAGAGAATCTGTCTGAATGGAACCCTCAGGACTCCAGGGTGACAAGCACTGCTGTGGCACACACAGAAACAGTGGTGCTCTGGAGAGTGTGCTCATTACCAACAGGCCATATTTCTAAGTAACCAACAGCACTTAGCTTCCAGTGAAACCTCATTTTTTTGTACATACCACGTGCTTTAGATATATCAACATAAAAACATCCCATGGACGCCTGACAAGATTTCAGTGTTAGTACTATCATCTTAAATATCAGAAAAATGTCATAATCATATATTTGGGGACAATATGCTTACCTTACTCTTTGACATAGAAAGTGAAGACTCATCTTTATTTTGAGAAATATCTTCCTTCCCTCTTTCAAAACCTGTGAAAAAACATTATCAATCTTACTACTTTTGAACATACATTATAATTAATTATAAAAAGGAAATATATTTAAGTCATACAACTGCAAATACAAATTTGATATACATCAGCATAGGAAGCTTGTACATACAGTTTTAAACTATTATAAATACCTCTAAAAGGTCATATCTAGGATAATCTTTCTTTAGAATGAAGGATTAGAGACATAATTAAATCCTTCCCTGAACCCACTAACACCAAGCAAAAGATTTCTTTTCTGTGTTCCTTTAGGACTTTACATGAATTCAGCCCTCATAGAGCTTTTATTCTAGTGAGCTACTTTTAATAAAGAACTCTCAGAGGACCAACACAACATACTTTTCACACCTCTTGCTAAACTGGAAAATTCCAGAAGAGGTAATGAAAGAAGATTAGAGAAATAAATCTGGATTGAGGCTTGGTGCCTGCAGCTCAGGGGCTAGGGCGCCAACCACATACACTGGAGCTGGCGGGTTTGAACCCAGCCCAGGCCTGCCAAACAACAACTCCAACCAAAAAATGGCTGGGTGTTGTGGCAGGCGCCTATAGTCCCAGCTACTTGGGAGGCTGAGGCAAGAGAATGGTTTAAGCCCAAGAGCTTGAGGTTGCTGTGAGCTATGACGCCGTGGCACTCTACCCACGGTGACACAGTGAGACTCTGCCTCAAAAAATAAATAAATCTGGATCGACTTTTTAAAAAAATCTAATAATGTGCTTACTGTGAGAATTAGACAAGGATGCAGATAAAGCACTTAGCATACAGGCTGTCCCCGAGTTACAAACATCTAACTTACAACTTGCACTCATGAGTGTAAGCTATTACACTAAGCTCCCTGCCTCCAAGTGGCAAACATGTGACTGACATAGGACTCGCGTTTATAATAGAGGCTATTACAGGTAATACATATAAGCACCTGTTCTGACTTATATATGACTTCAATGTATGGCTGTACCTACAGACCCGTCTCATTCATAACCTGGGGGCTGCCTGTCGACCTCTGTACATAGTACACATTCACTTAATGTTGACTCTCACTGTTACACATATCACTATCTATTGCTACACAAATTCTGAAAGTATAAATCTGTACCACATGACAGCAGTGGGACACACATACATGTATCTCTAAAGTGATAGAGAACATTAATACTAACCAATGAATATTCTAAAAGCGTAGTTAGAGAAGTGTGAGCACTGAGACTGTGTAGCAGGCACAGAAGGAACATTACACATCCTATGAGGTTTTTCTACTTTTGAGGACAGGTAATAAACTCTTCCCTGTGATTATCTGTTCTGAGCCTAACAGAAACCTACATTAAAAAAATAAACGTAGAATTACTCATAAAAGTAACATTTAAAAACATCAATGCCTGAAGCATTTAAAAATCATTTCTAGTGTATCAATGATAATACTATTTATTCTGTATTTAGTTTATAATAGCTAAAAACACACATATTCAATTTTCTTAATCTGGATATTTGGTGAGAGTATAAAGAGGCATAACCACTTTGGAAACTATTTGACAGTATTCCCTAAAGCTAAATGTACATGTATTCTAACACACAGAATTCTAATCCTAGATACACCCAAGAGAAATGAGTATGTCTATCATCATCAAAAGGGAGGTATAAGAGTCTTCACAGCAGCTTTATTCATAATGGCCCAAATCTGGAACCCAGTCATAGGACCATTGATAGCAGAAAAAAATGAACACCTTATTGTATATCCATACAATGTATTATTATATAGTAATAAGAACAGATATGATATTGAGTAAAAGAAGCCACTTTTCCCCATTAAGAAAAAAAGTACAAAACATATGATTAATCTATGGTATCAGAGGCTGAAATAGTGGTTTATCTTTGCCGTGGGAATTACTGACTAGAAGGGCCTGAGGTAGTCTTCTGAGGATCTGGGGAATAGTTACACATGTCTACCCATGGCCAAAAACCCAAAACACTGTGCACTTAACTATATATGTAACTATATACTATATAGCTCTCTCTCTATATATAAATGTGTGTGTGTATATACACTTATGCTTCAATTAAAAAAAAAAGACACACACACACACACACACACCTTTCCCTAGTCTTCCAGTTCTAGACTTCTGCTTTGGCATCTTTTCCAACCTAGTCTATATCCCTTTAACTTACTTTGTACCTAACTAATTCTGATTCATTTATCAACAATAATGATAATTAATTCACACAACAATACTAATAAAAACAATAAGCAATACCCATTGGTAGGAATCCCTGTGAAGATAAGGCACTGTGCTAGAGGCTTTACTTATTTTTTTCTAATCTTAAAATATCACACACACACAAAAAAATTAACCTTATTTTAATGCTGAAAACAGTAATGCTCACAGAAATAAAGTTGACTAATGTCAACAAGTGATGGAATGAGAACTGTTCAAACTTAGATTTATTTATGCTATTCCTACAATGCCATGGTAACTCTCCAGACCCAAGGCCACCTCTTTGGGGAGGTCTTGCTTTGACTGTGTAGCCCTTGTTAGGTACCTTCTCTGAGACACTTAATACTTAACATATATTTGGGCTCCATTTTTACTTCTAAAGATCTTTTTAAAATGTGAAATTAGCACATCTTCAGAAAAATGTATAAAATGTAAATATATAATTTAACAGATACAGGAAGTATTAATGCAACCACTGTGCAAATCAAGGACTTGAGAATTGCTAACATCCCATAGGATCCCCCTCAATGTGAGTCTTAATTATAATCCTCTCTCTCTTTCTTCTCAAAAGTAATTATCTTGACTTTTTGCAATAATTATTTACTAGCATGTCATAGTAGGCATTTAATTCATGGTAACTGCTGATCAGAATCACATTGTAGGACTATATCGTATGTACCCATTCTACTATTGATAAACACTTGGTGGTTCCTAGTTTCCTCCTCCTATGAACAATGGTGCTATGAATATTTCTGGTGATACCGTTGGCTAAAAGAATTCCTGAGTCATAGAATATGTTTATCTTCAACTTTAATAATATCAAATTAAGTATATAAAAGTCCTCCTTTCTCTGTATTGATAACATCAGTAAGCTTTAATATTTTTTGCCAATCTGGTGATATGTTATCAGTTTATTAACGAGGTCTTAGCTTGCAGGTCCCTAATTACTAATGATGTTGAATACTTTCTCATATGTTAATTGCTATTAAGTCTTCTTTGTGAAGAGCCTCTTTAGATCTTTTGTCCAGTTTTTAAAAACTGGTTATTTATAGTTTTCTTACTGACTTATAAAGCAATTCTTGTTATATTCTAGACACTGGTTTTCTACCAATTATATTTATTACAAATATCAATCTCCCTATTATATAGCTTGGCTTTTTATAGGTTATATGGTTTCTTTGGGGAATAGCCCTTAATTTTTAATACCGTTAAATTTAGCAATCTCTTTCTTTACTGGTTAATTCTTTTGGGTGTTAAGAAATTCTTCCCTAAATCTATGGTCATAGAGATATTTTCACCTGGGTATGTGGCTCAACGCCTGTAATCTTAGCACCCTGGGAGGCCAAAGTGGGGGAATTGCATGAGCTCAGGAGTTCAAGACCAGCCTGAGTAAGAGCGAGACCACGTCTCTAAAAATAGCCAGGCATTGTGGTGGGCGCCTGTAGTCCCAGCTACTCAGGAGGCCGAGGCAAAAGAATCACTTGAGCCCAAGAGTTTGAGGTTGCTGAGAGCTATAATGCCACTGCACTCTGAGCTATAAGGCTAACGCACTCTACCTGAGGGTGACAAAGTGAGATGTGGTCTCAAAAAAAAAAAAAAAAGAATGAGAACTTACTCTCAGTAATAATTTGAGGCCCAAAATGAAAAGGCCTTTCTCCACAAAATACATGTAATTTTAACTTTCTTAGGAGCCTTTTCTAAAATACTGTTTCTTGTTTAACTTATGTAAATCAATGGAGTATCTTTTTGGTATTTTATTTTATTGAAGCCAAAGACCTTCCGAAAGTGATCACTCAGTAGCTAAGTCAGGATCTGAAACCAGGCATCTAGCTCCATTACTACCATGTAAACATACAGTCAGGCTGACTCCTACCTTATCTATGGTTACAGAAACCTATAATAATAGCGATATTCAGAATGATAAATATTTAGAATGACAGATGGCAAACCCTTCAATCAACTAAGAAATAATAATAAATTAATTTCTTATAAATACAGTGTACCTACTATACGTATGTACCTTGCACTAAATACCAGGATTAAAAACATGAAATGAAACTGTTCTCGGTCATTCCTTTCTTTTAAAAAGGTTCTTGTCTACAGAGAAGGTAGGTATTCAAACAAAAATAATATAGTAAGGTAAATGCTGATAATGAAGGCAGCAGGAGACATAAGAGAATGAGCTATAAAGTCAGACAGCTTAAGTTCAAATACAGGTACCTCATTCACTAGCCATATGACCTTGAGCAAGACACTTAACCCCGCAGTGGTCAGTCTCTCTACAGGGGAAAATGCATGAGATGATAGAGTATTGAATTCTGAAGCAAGAGAATGCTACTTTTTTTTTTTTTTTTTTTTAAAGACACAGTCTCACACTGTCACCCTGGGTAGAGTCCTGCAGCATCACAAATCACAGCAACCTCAAACTCTTGGGTTCAAACAATCCTCATGCCTCAGTTTTTTCAATAGCTAAGACTATAGGTACCACGACAATGTCTGGCTAATTTTTCTATTTTTAGTAGAGATGGGGTCTTGTTCAGGCTTATATGGAACTCCTGAGCTGAAGCACTGGCCCCTCTTGGCCTCCCAGAGTGCTAGGATTACAGGTGTGAGCTTTGGGAACATTTTTAAACATTAAAACAAAGAATTTGATAGTTAGAGTTCCACTAACCAAAACAAAAACAAACAAAAAAATTAATTATATTTTACTTGGTTTTTAAAAACAGCTGTTATAGCTTTGTTCTAATCTTTTCATTTGGAGAGTAGTCAGAGATTCAAAATAATTCCAATGACTATAACTCTCCCTTCAAGTGTATATAAACACAGTCAAGTTCTTGAACTTCTAGGGCCTTCAGTTTCTCATCTATAAATAAATTCTACATTAGACGTTTCTTGCTTAAGTACCCCGAGATTACTTTTCCTACTAATGCAGTACAGTATCATTCTGGAATAGATTAGCATTCTACCCACAACTTCTAATTTGTTACAATGCAAGTACTATCATCACTGGTAAGATATAACCTTTTAATATATATCAATAATAAGCCTGGTTCATTAATGTTTTGATATAACAGAGCAAATTTTATGTTGTTTCAGTCTTGTTAAAATGAGATTATACATACATACTTACAAGTGGAGATTTGATCAGTATCTACAAAATAAATCTAGAATTAATATATTAACTATACTCAACATAGCCAAGAATGAAGAAATTGTACAGAAAAAAGTCTGAGACACTGAAATATACTAAAGAAGAGTCCATCTATGTACTAAAGCTCAGTTGTCTTAGATGTTCTCTTTGCTTACAGCTTGTTTAATTTTTAGGTACTATTCTAGATTGCTAAAATGAGCATATCTAGAAGTTAATAACTGAGATTAAAACACAGTCTTCAGACACAGATTAAACAGAACAGCAGGGGCAACATCTTTATATTATAGTTCATCACAAAGAATAAAGCTATAGCAATAAATTTCTTACAACAGAAGTAAAAGTAAAAAGATTTTGTGAAGGAAAACTAAAATGAGAAAAGGTATGCTTGCATGCTAAAACAAAATTATCTTTAAATATCACTTGAGACTAAGAGTTTGAGACTAGCCTGTGCAACATAGTGGGACTCTGTCACTACAAAAAAATTTAAAAATTAGCCAAGCGTGAGGACATGTACCTATGGTTCCAGATACTTGGGAAGCTGAGAAAGGAGGATTACTTGACCCAGGAGCTGGAGGCTGCAGTGAGCTGTGGTTGCACTATTATACTCTAACCTGGGTGAAAGAATGACCTTATGTCTAAAAAACCCAAACAAAATAAAAAACCCACTAAGGTAGAATAATTTTCTCTTTCTCTGATGATATCATGTTGTAAATACATCTAAAATAACTTTTTCAGTACAACAATGCAATATCTGATAAAAAGTTAGATATGTTTACATTTTTAACTTAAAACAAAGACCCTTCTTTGAAGTACTTAATTCCATTCTACTTATTAGATGATAAAATAAAGCAGGTATTTCTTATACCCTCAATGAACCCAGAACAATAAAAAAAAAAAAAGCAGGCATTTTAGAGATCTTTTTATCATAGCTGATTGTATTAAGGAGAAAATGGAATCACTACTATAAATATGATTTACTGTATTTCAAGAATTAGAAAACAAAGCAGACCATTTACTTTTCTATTCAAACAAACCCATCCAAGATGACCTTCAATACATTCTTTGACAACATAAACTTTAATTGCCTACTTAAATACTAAACTTTGAAAAAGTAAGGGTTTTTTATTGTTTATCAGGGTCACATGATTATTC
Organism: Galagoides demidoff; assembly: GCA_963574575.1. NCBI lineage: Eukaryota > Metazoa > Chordata > Mammalia > Primates > Galagidae > Galagoides > Galagoides demidoff. Next base: position 15,265 of record CAUYQV010106781.1, read on the forward strand.
TTTACTACTAAGTAGACTTGTGGCACGAAGGTCAGCTGTGTCTGCTAGTAAGCTTGTTATCTTTAAAAAATACAAACAAGGAGACAAGAGAAATATAGGAACAGAAATAAGTCTCACTGCAAAAGCAAAGAGGATATTTAACATTAAAAACTTTCAGTACATTGTATCTGCAAAGCCACTTCAAATAACGACAAACCTGAAAATTTGTACCATTTGAAATGTAAGAAAGCAGCAAGATAGTAACTGTGCTGTCCTGAGAAGACTAAATACAGATTACAAATGCTATTTAAAGCTTTGCTACTTAGGCACAGTTCAGGACTCTGGATTCCAATGTTTTTGTGAAACACTGGTAGCAGAGAAAACAAAATCAGTAAATTTATACTAATGTATTGAAGTGCTTAGCTGAACACTCTTTATAAGGTATTTTGCATATCAAAGGAATATATACCATCTATCAGCATGAATTATTTATGGAAAGCCAGGAATAAAGTTTAGTATGAAAACAAGAAACTTAATTCAAGTTCAGGAAAATATTTATCAGAAAAAAAATGTAAGTAGTTAAAGCAAGTACCAGTTTCAGTCGAGTATTAAACCAATCATGAGTATTAAAAAATATTTTATTTTAAAAAATATAATCTTAAAATAGTAGACACAATTATGTAGCAGTTTGAGAGAAAAACAAAAAATTATGCATATTTTAAAACATCTGAGTATTTGTCATAATTTCAAACAAAAAGATGAAGTTATATCTATATCTTATTGACCAATTGTTTACATGACTAAATTGTAGCTGTCAAACGACTGATTTAATAATACATATTATCTTAAAAATCCTAACTTTAGCAAAAATTAATTTCATACAAATACATCTACAACAAGAAGTATGATATTCTAAAAATTATACTTTGGCAGAAAACTTCACTTAAGTCAGGATTTGAGATAAAAGATTAAGATACAAAGTAGAAAGATTAAGGCTTATACTATACATCAATTTTAATAGGGTTATTATTTTGCAGAAAATGGCCAAATAATCTATATTAAATATCTGGGCTTCATCTGGTAAAACCTCAGAGCAATATGTTTATTATAGAATTTTGCATTTCTCTCAAGTCAGAAAAGCTTTAATTTTATCAAAGGGTCAATATTTATTTCTATAATAAAAGTAAAAATGTATGTAGTAAGCATTCACGATTCTGACTTCAATGAATCAGTTCAAGTTTTATCTGAAGAGACAGTAAGAGAAAACATGGCAAAGCCAAGCTGTCTAGCAGCAGTTACTGAAACCTCAGCTTTCACCATAGAATTGCCTTGTTTAAATGAAAGCCTCTTTAAGGTGTTAATGCCTCTGGTTTATTTTAATGAAAAGTCTTTAAGAAATTTAGACAAGAATGCAAAATTAAACAAACAAACCTGGCAACAAAGGAGAAAGTTCATTGTATCCTCCAAATGAAGCATTCCGGACAAGCTTTCGGCCATCAGCTCGTGGAGGAAATAAAACAGGCGAAACCCCAGTATATGAAGAAAACCTACGTTGCTGTGAGCTCTCTTCTTTCATGGTTTAGAATGTCTCTTTAATGTATATGCTCAGCCAGAGGCTAATTAGACCAATATGGCAAAGGCAGGCTTTTCTCTCACAGCCAAATGTAGCAAACCCACCAGCACAAACAAAGGACACACACACATTAAACAGCAAAGGAGGACCAGAGACTGTCAAATCAGCAATAAACAGATAGAGAAAGAGGCTGACAGAAAAGGCATTAAGCCATGCTGCTGATTTTTTTAAATGAGCTGATAAACAAGAAAGGCTTTTCCACCCATGGTTTACCTTTTTATCAAACGCCCTGCACTGAATTGCTGTTTTAGGAAAACAAAGCAAGATCAATAGTTAGCATTTCACAATGAAGTAACAGTCATTTTCTCTTCTCGTCTCAAATGGAACCCTTTCGTCATCTCCATTATGTTTCTGTAGTATCTGCCACGCTTCCCATCTCTTCGGATTTTCTTTTCCAGCTTTTGTTTACTTCACAAATGGATACAAACATAACAGTTTTTATCTTCCCTGCACCTTCTAGATTTATATCTAATCTACCGCTTGCCTCAGCCATGATTAAGAATTCATAAATAAAGATACTCTTTCAAGTACACTTCTGAAGGATTCCAATAGTTAAGGCAGAGAATAAACAGTTAAGCGTTACCTCTAGCAGAGATACAGGAGACATTAAGACAGCCTTAATGCACACTGAACAAGGAAGAAGATTACAGTAACACCACAATAATGCTGCCGCTGTGACACGTTCCCTGAAAACAGACAGGAGCTGCTGCAGTTCCTCATTATATTTAAAATTTTCAAAGTAAATAATCTACCAATGAGTATTTCCTACTTTTAAAACAAGAAAAAAGCAACCTGTTTATCACAGTAACAAAATGGAAATTTCTTTCTTTATTCTGACTGAAACTAAGTGACTGATATGACTTCCACATCACTGAATCTAATAGGTACTTTCCCATTTCCAAACTGAGATACTACACATCTCTTTGTAGCAAAAAGATTAAATTTCAAAGACCTTAAAATTCCAAAGAATTCTCTAATTATATTAAAACCCTTTTACCTTACTCTACCTTAATTCAAATTAGAAAAAACTCTCTGTCAACTATTCAACTGCTCTTTATATGTTGTACACTGATTTTTCTGATCACAATTCTTACTTTTGACTGGAAAATACACCCAACTCACTTAAATAACAACTAATTCAGTTACAACTTAGTGGTTCGTTTTTATGGCATGTTACCATAAAACGTTTCTTTCCTCACTGTGCCCATACTTAGAGGCTGGTTCTCCATTCATACTGAATAACATCTCCTGTATTCTAAAACTGTTTCTCTTTACTAGAAAATATTTTTTTAAATTTGATTTCTTAAACATAACATATTTTTTATTGGGCAAAGGCATGTCTTTCTGTTGAAATTCCTTATTATTAAAAAAAGAACTACATATATTATCTCTGATCTAGTGGCTCTTTGCATATTAAAATGGCAGATAACCAAACAGAGGCCAATACCATAAAGGTCACAATAAAACTCTCTAGAATCTGCTATATGCCCACAGAAAATGCCCAACCTTAATTGCTTTTGTATACACTGAAAGATTAGGACTAGAGAAGCTATCTTTACTGCAATATTAGAGCTTTAATTAGTTGTCTGAAAAAATTCCAGACCATATCTATTTTTTAAAAAGATGAATGGCAAACATAGCTGATATTTTGAAATAATCGAATTTGGTACTTAAAAATCCCATTTAAGTTGCCTAAAGTGCCATATGTATACTCATGATAATGCATTGGATTAAATTATGATGAAAGTGCTTTAAGAGCTATATATATTATTTTAACCCAAATAATAAATGTAGGCGCTAAGAGAATTTAAAATGCTTAAGGAAGCAAGAAGAATTGGAGAAAGATCAAAACATTAAAAGTAAAAATCAACAAATAAAAATTTTAAAAAGTACTATATTCAACCATACAGAGAAGCACTACTCTATAAAGTGAACTAAACATGTGAAGATTAAACTACACAAATTCAGCAGTAAGTTTCCCTACAAAACATACAATTCAAGTAAGACAGTTGACAACTAGAGCAGCTCAGACTTAGTAAACAAGTCTATTAATAACCTTAAAATGACATATAAATTGAGATGGCAGACGCTAACATTTGCTTTAAAATAGAAAGAATAAGAAGGCTCTCTGTCAGTTTCCACCCTCTAATAGAGCAAAGTAGTTTCTTAGCTGTTTGTAGTAAAATCTCATTGATGATTATAAGTCTTGAAAATTATACAAAGCAATCTAACTATCCTAAATTTCCTCAGAAAAAAACTCTGTAGAGTCTCCATTATTACCATTAAATAAGTTCTCAACATAAAAGCACACGTAAATACATACACAAAATTAAAAGACAGCTAGCACTCTTGTCCAAATATCCACATTCACTGCAAGAAGTCTCAGACACTTTCTACTGTATACAAAGTTCTTTATAACTTCATAAATACATGAATAAAATCAGTTATTCAGTAAGAACTTAGTGAGCAGCAACTATTTGATGGGAACTATGTTAGGCAGAAGAGAGTTATGAACACAACAGCCCCTACTTTCAGCTTTTAATATATGAGAGTATACTCTATCCCCACAAAGTAAATGTTAAATGAGGCACTTAGATTTCTAACACAGTTCATGAAAATCTGTTTAACTGAAAATCCACTAAACTAATAGCACCTATGATGTAGCTATCATAATACTACCTCATAATTATTGAGTATATTTCCCTAAGTGTTTTCATGTATGTTCACAACAGAGTCAAATAACAATGGGGCATACAAAAGGAGTATCCTTGTTTTATAGATAAAGTAAAGAGACTGAAGAGATATGAATTGAGATGGGAGATACTAACGTTTGCTTTAAAAAAGAAAATACAATAGTAAGGAAGTGTTTTTTATTCTCACAGAACTGCATGTTCAAGGTCACATAGTAAATGAGCAATAGAGCTAAGATTAGAATCCAGCCAGGGAAATAATGCCTACTTTCCCTTCCTTCCCTAAGTCAGCCAATACAAATGCCAGCATCAAGCATTTTTTGGTAAGGTGAAACTCAAAGGCCAGGGATAAAAAAGCACCAGCTGTGACTTGGCTTCAACCTCACTCTACCATAGTCTACACGGAGTCCTGCCTGCCCAGGGACCCACCTGGCAGAAACCATGTCTACTGGCAGTCCTGGTAACAGGCTCACTGACTTTGGGTTCAACGGCAGCTTCTGGGATAGTCCTGTGACCCAGGTCCAGCCCTGTTCTAAACCACAGCCCTAAAGATGGTCCTGCCTGCCCAGTGGCTTGCCTAAGAATCCAGTGAGAGCATACCTCTCTGCAGCAGGTAACAGACCTGTCAGCTGCAGACCTGACTGAAGCCCTGAAAGTAGCCCCATAACATGGCTTTAGCCCTGCTCAACCACACTTTTAGAGACAGTCCCATCTGATCCCCAAACAGGCGGGAACCACACCTACCCAGGCCCCAGTCCATTGGTTGGGAACCCAACATGACCCAGCTCCAGTCTTGCTTAATAAATAGGGGGCCAAGAAAACAGGAGAAGGTTTTTACCTTCTCAGCAGCAGATTGGACGAGTCTGCTCCTCCAAATGCAGACATCAACACAAGTCTACATGAATCACAAAGAATAAGAGAAGCAGGATGTCACTAAATGAAACAAATAAAGCTCTAGTAACTGATGTGAAAGAAATGAGTATCATGAACTATTGGACAAAGAATTCAAAATGATTTTCTGAAAAAAGCTCAATGACCTATAAGAGAATAAAAAACCTAACAAAATCAAGAAAACAATATATGAACAAAATGAGAAGTTTCAAGGACAGAAACCATTAAAGAAAAAAAAAAAGAACCAAAATGAAATTCTGGAACTAAAGAATACAATAACTGAGGTAAAAAAAAAAATTCAAAAGAGAGTCAATCACACAGAAGAGTGAGTGAACTCTAAGACAGGTCATTTGAAACTAGAGAAGAACAAGAGAAAGAATTAAAAGGAGTGAAGAAAGCATACAGGACTTAGAGAATGCCATTGACAGCACCTATTTATACATTATAAGAGGTTCAGAAAAAGCAGAGAAAGAGTAATGAGTAAAAGAGATAATGACACAAAACCTCCCAATCTGGAAAGAGAAATGAACATCCAGATCCATAATGTGCAAATAGTGAGATGTGAGCCAAAATAAGAGGATCATTCCAGGCAACAAAAGGCCCTGTGATGGGAGAGGGGAAATGAGCAACATCTCAATGATAGTAAAGAAAGGGAAGCCTACAGAACCTCAACCAACCAACGGGGTAATTCTTTACATACAAGAGCAGTTTGTACATCAGGAACTCAGCCTAAAACTTAAAAAAAGACATACATACATACATGTAGTATATGTATATATATATGTTTCAAAGACTCTACCACTAGAAATCTGTGTAAATAACACATTAGAAAACACCTATTAGAAAAAACTATTCTTTCCAAGCACTACTCCTTCTATATAACTAAATTCTCAACAGATAAAGAAAATCCTATTCCCCACTGTACCCACTCAAATGCTCCAGGGGTAGCAGTCCTTTTATCCAAGCATGGAAACCAAGTAGACAAGATCACTTATTTTAAGATGACTAATCTCTAGGTAACATCCGTAGCTCAGTGAGTAGGGCACCGGCTGCATACATGGAGGCTGGCAGGTTTGAACGCAGCCCAGGCCGGCTAAACAACAAAGACAACTACAACAACAACAACAACAACAAAAGAAAAAAAAAAAGAAGAAGAAGAAAAGGCCGGGCCTTGTGGCAGGCACCTGTACTTCCCGGCTACTTGGGAGACTGAGACAAGTGAATCACGTAAGCCCAAGAGTTTGAGGTTGCTGTGAGCTGTGATGCCACTGTATTCTACCGAGGCCGACATAGTGAGACTCTGTCTCAAAAAATAAACGATATTTGCTTCCTCCAGTTTACAAGGAGAACTCCAAACTATACACTTCGTGACTTAGGTGTACGGAACGAAAAAAAAAAGATGACTGATCTCTCCATTCCTTTTCCTAGCTAATGTTTATATGGTGATGCTTATGCCTACATGATACTTACCCATGGGAGACTCTACCAACCTTCAAGGCTTTGAAGTTGGACAAAAGTTAATAACTTTATTGGCTGCTATACTCCAGAAATTTCCTAATGATGAACCTAATAAGATCCTTAAGAAGCTATTTTGGTTCCATGGGTGCAATCATATTTCCAATTAATTTCATTATTTCACCTAGGAATAAAAGAATTTTCTTGACAGGTTACAAATGTTTCCAGCCTTATAATCTTAGCTATCTGGGAGGCCAAGATGGTAGGCTGCAGTAAGCCACCATCTTTGGCAACAAAGTGAGACCCTGTCTCAAAAACAAACAAACAAAATCTCATCTTTACCCCATGCTCACAATCCCTTCACATCATAAATGATAAACTTATAGCTCCTAAATTTACATGGACCAGCAAAAGTTCCCCCTAGAAATTGTGACACTGTTATGAGAGTTTTCATCTTGGTATAAGACATATTTTCTAAAAAACCTTTAATTCATAATCTCCACCAATTCATAAAAGGATATTAAATACCACATATTGGAAAGATTATTTCATAATAAAGGACAGTCCTTTGAATTGAAGAAAATGAAAAACTCATAATGGTTCGCCTATTTTTTTATGTAGTATAGAACTATGAAAATATCACAAAAAACAATTACCAGTCCACACACTACACCTTAAAAAAAGAAAATATTTTAAACATGATATACACAAGAGTATATCTAACATGTATACTATAAACATTAAAAAAATGAAAACCTTCATACTTATAACCAACTGAAAAGAGCATTGCACGTACCTTTGAAGGTGCCCACGTGCACCTCACTGCAGCTCCCTCCCTTCCAGCCACAATCCACAACTGTCTGTTTCACTCATTCCACTGTTTTATTACGCATTTATCCCCATACAATCATTGGTCCATTTTACTTTTAAACTTTACATAAATGTCATCATACTACACGAACTCTAAATTGTATATTCTTCCATGTGGCTTTAAGTCATTCATTTCATTACTGTATAATAGTCTACTGTGGGAATACATTTAATATTCATGACAAACATTTGAATTTTCCCAGGGTTTTTTTTTTTTTCCTATTACAAATAATTTTTGCTAGGTCCGGAATATATGAAGAAGTATAAATATAGGGATTAGGGCACATACATCTTTAACTATGTAATGCCAAACCATTTTTCAAAAAGGGTTCCACCAATGCATACTTCTATCAGTTGTAAATGAGAATTCATATTTTTCCACAACCTTACAGACAACTGTAATTGTTATACTTTGAAATTTTTGTTGATCGAGTGGGTGGGTATGAAATAGCAATTCGTTGTGGGTATGAATTAGCAATTCATTATGTTATTAATTACCTTTGGAAATTTCTAATGATGTTCAGAATTATTGGCCATTCATGTTACCTTATCTATGAAATATTTATTCATATCTTTTGGACATCTTTCTGGTGGACTTTCATATTTTTAGTTAAACCCTAGGAATACTTTACTTTTTCTGGATATTAACCCTTTCAGTTACACACACTGCAATTCATTTCTTCCTCTTTTTATATTTTTGATGAACAGATGTTTTTAATTTCAATGAGGTAGAATCTGTCAGTCTTTTTTTTCGGTCTCCTTTTTTTGGTCTTGGTGAAATCTTTTCTTCTTTCCTCCAAGGTTATTGAAATGGTTTTCAATAAAGTTTTAAAGATTTATCTTTCACATTTACTTCATCTGGAATTGATGTTGTGTATGGTAGCACACCTCTATTTCCTTTTTTTTTCTCATATGGTTTCCTCAAATTTCCAATTTTCACAAAACTACTGAGTAATCTGTCATATATTAAATTTCCATATATACTTTGATCTGTTTCTAAGTCTCTGTTGGTTCTGATTGTTCTCTATTCTAGCACAAGCATCTGCTGTCTCATTTACTAGAGTGTTAAACTAAGTACTAAAAAACTGGTAAAGAGTTTCTACTTCCTCGCCTGGTTCTGCTTCTTCAGGAGTGTGCTGACCTTTCTGTGCCTTTTGTTCTCCCCTAGAAAGTTAAGAATGACCTTATTAAATACTTTGAAAAAATCCTGTTGTGATATGGATTCAAAATGCACTGAACCTAAAAATAAAATCAATGTAAAGTGACACCTGAATATTGAATTTCCTATCATAGACACACCGGATAGTGTTTTATGATACTTTCCTGTAGAAGGATATTCCACATCTTATGTTAGACTTATTTTCTGTTATTTTAAGTAGTATTTTCGGAATTGCATCTTGCTTACCCATTCGTTACTGATACATCAAATTGCAGTCACTATATATCCAGTAACTTAAAATTTTAATAATTTATATGTTAAAGGGGGAAAATATATAGAAAATTATATCAGCTACAAAGAATTTGTTTCTTCCTTTACTTTTTTTTAGCCTTATCCACTGGCTAAATTTTAAGTACAATGCTGAAATGAAGTGTAGATAGTACATACCTTTTACTTATTGTGGATTCTAACTTCACAAGGTTGAGAAAACTCTACTATGCCTATTTTGCTAAGAGTTTTTACACTGAATGAATATTAAGATTTTTTTAAATGTTTTATGAGTAGGATAATGACATAATATTTCTTCTTTAATTTGTTAAAATGTTAAGTGAAAAATCATAGATTTTCTAACATCAAACCCATTTCTGCATTCCTGGAACAACTTTAATGTGGTTACAATGCTTATCTACTAGATTCTTCCATTTGCTACTAATTTTAGAATTTCTGCCTCTAGGTTCACGAGCAAGAATGTCATGTAATTTTTCCTTCCTGCAATGTCCTTGTCTGCTTTTGATACACAAGCCTCATTTAGGAAATGTTTCTTTTTCTGCTTTATCAATTCTACAGCAGAACTGATGACAAAATGTCATCAACTACTGGCTACATCCATGACTTCAGAGAGGTCACAAAACATGAGGGGAGGTGGAAAGACTGATGGCAAATATAAGATGTGTGACACACATCCCAAGTTCAGAGATGATACAAAAGTATTTAACAATAACAATGACCAAGGGAGACATAAAACACTATCAATTAAAGGTTCAACTCAATTTTAGAGATGACAGAATGTGTGTGTCAGGGGAAGAGTGTTTTTCAGAATTAATAAAATACAGTACTAATGTGAGACTGAATTTTTTTCCCTAAATGCTTGGTAGAACTTATTTGTAAACCTATCTGGGTTTCATGTTTTCTCTGTAAAAGTAATCTATATTATTAATTAGGTTAGTAATTATATCCGACTGACATGCTACTCACATTAATCACTAGAATTCCTAACTACTCATTAGTTTGGGGACGTGGCACTTTTCTAAAAAATTGTTAACAACTTTAAGCCAATATATTTGAAAATGAAGTGGTTTATATAATATTTTCTTTTAAATATCTGCTTGTATCTTTACTTATGTCCCCATTTTCATTCCTGGTTATTTCTTTTCCCCCCCCTTAAGCTTGCCAAACTTATTAGCCATTTCGAACAATCAATGCTGCCTTTCTTGGTCTCACTGCATCTATTTTAACTAACTTATTCTCTGTATTCTTTCCTTATGTCTACTTTGGATTTATTCTATTTTTCTTTTTCTCACTAAGCTAAAGGATTAGTTATATTTTGGGCTTCTTTCTTGTCAAACATGAGCACTAAGACGTACTATTTTTAGATTTCCTGCTTGGGACTTGTGGGCTTCCTTATTATTGTCAATGAATTCTGAAATGTTCTCAGCATTCTCTCTTTCAATATTGTCCTCAGCCATTAAATTATATTCCATAACTGATAATTCCAATTGTTACAGACTTATACACATGGATGGGTCTATGTGGAGATTTGTTCTGGTTCTAACCTCACAAGGGTGGTTTATGAGGATTCTCTCTCATAGCAGCTTGTTACTTACTGTATAACTGATTTTTTTACATCTTCGCCAGCATTTAGTGTTGTCATTTTTGTCATTCTAGTAGGTACATAATAGTATCTTATTGTTGCTTTAATTGGGATTTACTCATTTTTAGTTTTGAACTCCTATGTAATTTTTTGAGGTTTAAAACACTCTTCTCTAAAGAGAATTTAGATTCTTCCAGGCATCTGTGCATACTAATAACCCAACATTGCTTCAAAGTTAACCGAGAGGTGTTTACGACACAGAGTATGAATTCTGATCTAAACCCACATAACTATGTGCTTGTGCTTAGGATTTCCCCAGGAAGATTCCCCTGTCGCCTCATTTCATCCCAAATCATGACCGAGACAGGCAAATACACCACGGTCTCCCTCCATAGGCTTGCTTCCCAGGTGAGTAGGTGTGCTGCCTTCAGGACTTCTCATTCTAGGAGAAGAGGCCCCCAGTCCAATTTCCATCATTAATGGGCCACAGTCTTTGACTCCTTCCTCTTGTTAAAACCCAAGCTTTAGGCGATTAGGAAGGAGTTAGTGGGATAAATGTGGGCTCCAGAGCTCATCTCCTCTCCAAATTCAACTTTTTCAATAATTCTGCCTCCCATTAAGTCCTTTATTGTAATGACAGTTCACTGCACTTTAAATTTCCTAAAACATTTTACTCAGCATTTTGATGTTCTTACTTAGGAAGATTTTCTCTAAATACTTACTTTGTCATGTTATATTTTCATGTTCCCTTACAATGTTTCTCTACTTATTTTCCTAAATTTCCCAATTACAGATTAAACTCAGGAAAACAGAGCTGAGGTATCTAGCATCTTTGGTTTGTTCTTGTTTTCTAGTACAGAATTATGTACAAACAAAATAAATAAAAGCCAGTTTGACAAAGGAGACCCTTGGAAAATCCTGCACTCCCCAGGAGATGTCTACCTCTCACAAACATTCTTCTTTCACCTGGAGATAAATTTGCTAAAATGTCACTGTTTCATTCTTAGATAGAATTTATCTGTTTCAAGTTATATCAACCAAAGAAAATGCAAACAAAAATTTCTATGAAGCTACTGTTTGTCTCTCATAAATTATATAAATATTACTTGCTAAATTATGCTGATATTATTAACATATATATAAAAGAAAGTAGTAAGGCCTACTTCTCCATACCTCAAATAAGAAAAAGAAAATAACAGTAGTCAACTTTACAGATAAAATTTTTACGACTCTTGCTAAGGAGGAAATCTCAATCTTTCCAGTTTTCAAAACAAATAAAGTTAAATCCCAATAGAGCTAAGAAACTAGCACAGGTAATGTTTGATAATCCTTAACACTATCTTAAGTAAAAAAAAAAAAATTAAATATATACATGTATAATTTTTTAGGGAAAAAAATGTCCTTTAGTGTTCTTAAGTTTCATCTTTCTGCTTTGTTAAAAAAGCAATTAATAAGGCCTGGCAAGAATAAAATTTCCTTCATCTTTGTAAATATACTTAGAATAAAGCTAAATTATTCATTTTTACTTTTTAATAAATGCTTTGAAAGTATTTCAGTTTCCCATGTAGAAGCATAGGAACAGCTGAATATAGATACCGTAACATTTCATAACAGATTTTAAAAAGTTATTAATTTTTTAAATTTACCAAATATTTTATCCTTTTATTATTTTTCATAGTTCTATGAGCCAACTACTAGAATCTAAGGATTTCAAAACAGAAAAGTCTTAAGAAATAACTTGAAATCCTAATGTATTAAGGATTCAAAAACTCAGAAAATTAGCATAAGCTCTAATTTTTACTCTTTCTAGAAAACAACCTATGGTTGGAAACAGAAGCAGAAGCCTTTTGGGAGGTGGGAATAAATACAAGTCCTCTTTCAGGCAAAGCAATTTTCATGAAATATTAACTTATATTCAAAAACAAATACAAACATAATATTTGTTATGTGTGTATGTTTAGAATTGATCCTAAAAATGTCTTACCAAGAAAGGAGGAATTACTTCGATTCATGGAGGAAAGTGACTTTAGGTCTCCTTTCAGCTGTGAACCACTTAAATGAAGGTTCTCTGTGTTAGTGAACTGAGATTATGCCAGCAATGTCTAGCACTCACTATCACCCTGGGGAATCTGGTGCACCTTCCCACTAGTAAACTGTGTACCAGAGAAAATTCCCCTTTACTCTGACATTTTCTAATGGGTTGTGAATATAGATCCATCATGTTGTTTTTAGTGATGCCAGAGCATTTAAAGTGAAGGTGCCTGGCAGGTCTAAGAGAAGTTATGAGACTAACAACAGACATTTAATTCAAGCCTATCTCAACCAAGCAGTAAGTAGGTACAACTTTTAAACGTTTCAAAATTTTAAGCTTTTAATAGCAAGTTTAAAGTGGATTCATTCAAGTGTTGGCAAAGCAACACTCACATTCTCTCACAAAGCACTACAACCGAAAGAGGGTTTGAAAAAATTTAACATATAAAACAGCTTTTTTACAATCAAGAATGAAAGGGAGCTATAAGCTATAGTATCTCATGAAGCTTGGATAACAATCTCAGAGGGAATAGAGTATCTACCCATGAGATAAGCTGGTTTAGTCTCTCAGGTCCTTTGACACTGTCCTTATTTTAAAGTAGAGGAGGAAAAGAAAAAAACAAGCCTAATTAAGCTACATATCTGTCTTCCTTGACAAACAAATGATATATGTTAAGCTCAAACAAGTCAGCATAAAACAAATCCATCCTATTTAAGCTACTGTAATTGTGGGTAAGTTAAAACTATTTGGAAGTAAACTGATACAAGTCTTTGGATAAGGAAAAAATCTGACAAATATACAAGTTTGGGAAGAATGTGACTCACCACCATCAGCTAAATATATAAGAAATAAAACATCATCTTAATGTGTATGGGTTTAGTGAGGAGAGTCAGTTTCTCCAGCTGTTTAAAAAACAAACAAGCTTGAAATGATTGAAGGAAACCATACTGCAAAAAATCCTAAGAATTGTTTTGAAGGGATGAGGACCACATTAAGTTGCTAAGAATCAATATGCATGAAGGAGAATCAGCCAGAAAACAAGGAGGGATAAAAATCTTAAATCAATGGTAGCAATAAGCCACTTATTATACGTGTAATTTAAGCATCAAATGCTCTTTATGAAACTGCTTATTGGAGAGATCATACATACATTTTATAATAACAACATAAAGCAGCACATTATGAAATCCCAAAAGCAGTGACATGAGAATTTTAAAAATTCAGATAACAGTATCACCTAAGAAAAATTTTTATTAAAGAGAAGACATCCAAACTTTATCTTTAAGAAGGAAAAGTGTAAAAAAAATTTTTTTAAATAAGAATGAAAAGTATCTAGATAAGTAAGGGGAACAGACAAAGACAATAATACACAGTTGAAGACCAGGGTAAATACAAGAACTGTCTTGCTGGAGAAAGAGTAAAGAAAGCTACCTAGCCAGGTCCACAACAATGAGAAACACAAGATGAAATGTTAAGAGTAAAATCAGGTAAACTAAGACTTTAGCCTTGACTACCAAAGATTACAGAGTCTGCGATTTATGCTCTTAATTACTGTTTTCCACTTACTGGTCCAAATGTTGGAGAGCTTTATAAACTTACATGCTACTGAGCCTCCCCCAGAGATTCTAAGAGGGTGGAGTGGAATCTGTATCTAAGCAATGCGCTCAGGTGATTCTCAGCCTGACGTGCTCTAGGCAACAGAAAGCCATTCTGCCTTTTTGAGAATGGGAGTGACATAAAACCAGGCATTAAACAGGTTTGAATAATAAAAAATGGTATTTTCATTTATAGTTTTTTATTTTTCTTTATTCATCTTATTTCCCACAGAGGATCCATGTGTTCTCTGGCCATTCACAGTTGTAAGAACCCCAGTCTCATCATTATCTCACTGAAATACAAAACAATTTTTTCTTTGGTTGTCTTTTTAATAAAGATGAACCTGGTATACTGGAGAGCAAGGTCCTAACAGCAGTCAGAAGGCTATGGTACTACGCAGGTATGAAATGATAAAGACCCGATCAAAGATGGTGGTAGTAAGAATGGCAATGAAGAGAAAATTCAGAGCTTGACACAATAAACCTTCCAAAAGAAAGCACAGAAAATGTGCTTGGTTACATGAGGGTGGGCACAGATTTCTTTTTTTTTTTTTTGTACATAACTCTTAAGTCCTTTTTAACATCTGTTATCGCTCTTGGTAGAGTGTGGTGGCGTCAACACAGCTCACGGCAACCTCCAACTTCTGGGCTTAGGCGATTCTCTTGCCTCAGCCTCCCGAGTAGCTGGGACTATAGGTGCCTGCCACAATGCCTGGCTATTTTTTTTTTTTTTTTCAGTTTTTGGCTGGGTCTGGGTTTGAACCCACCACCTCTGGCACATGGGGCCAGCGCCCTACCCACTGAGCCACAGGCACTGCCCTAAATATTATCTTTCATATCATTGTAATATTAATGACTAAAACATAATAAAATGCAAAAATGTATGAGTTCTTCATGACATTTAAAAAACTTAAAAGACAAAAAGGGTTGTCAACACTAGAAATAGACTTTACATCATCTCTATAATCTAAAAAATGGTACTTAGCAGGTAACAACTACCCATTTATCCTAACTTTCCCACAGGAACTATCCTTCAACATTTACCAATTAATCCTAAAGATCTCTTCTCTACAGAAATATTTCACTATGAAATGTAAAAAGTATGATACAATTTAGAAAATCATCATTTTTCAACTCCTGACACTACCACTGATTCAGTTAATGATCATCAAAGCTTATGAACATCGTTTGGTAAAAAGCTGATGGAGAACAGGATATCTGCAGGGTGCCAAATACTTCATCTCCATTTTTACTTACAGGTTATAAGGAAAGATGCAGTTTTCAAAGAAGAGAATCAGGCTGTTGCCACCTAAACCCACTGATCAGTCTCATACTACTAGCGGTGGGAAAAGAATATACCAAGTGAATTCTCACGTAATGCGGCACAAAGCACAGGTAGTCTCTAAGTACAAATATCCAACTGACATACTACTCACACTTATACACAGGGGCTATCACAAGTCATAGGTAAATGTACTTGTCACAACATACGCATTTAACTTAAGAACAAACCTGCAGAACCTATCGCACACGTTCATAACCTGGGCACTGCCCGTACTACACACTCCTTTCAAAGCATTTTTGCCACAAATGTTCAGCCTAGATATCATCAACCCTTTGCATTTAAATTCCAGTTTACAAAAAATACAGTAGAGAAATAAACTGAACAATACTGCAATGAAGCAATCAAACAAATCCAAAAAGTCAAACAGTCTACAAGCCACAGGCCCAGTTTCTTAAAATAGTCAAAGGCACAAAAGAAAATAAAAATTTAAAAAGGACATGCTTAAGGATAAAGGATGGAATGACATAACCAAATATGATGTGTGAATCTTATTTAGTTTCAACAATCCTGAAAAAAACCTGGGGACAACTAGGGAAATTCAAATCTGAACCAGGTATTAGGTTAAGCAATCAATTATCATTAACTGGACAGATGTTAAAAAGGACTTAAGAGTTATGTAACAAAATGTGCTGAGGCCAAGCACAGTGGCTCAAGCCTGTGGTTCTAACACTTTACTTGAGGTTAGGAGTTTGAGACCAGCCTGAGCAACATAGTGAGACCCTGTCTCCCCCAAAAGTAAATGTCTCTTTATCTATAGGATGTATTACTGCCAGGCATGTACCATCCCCCAGCTACTCAGATGATGACTCAGAGGGATCATTTGAGCCCAGGAATTTGAGGTTGCTGTGACCTATGATGATGCCACTGCACTCTAGCCTATGAGATGCTGCCTCAAAATAAATCAATTCATTACTTTTTTTTTTAACTTTTATTTTTTATTTTTTGAGACAGAGTCTTACCTTGTCACGCTCGGTAGAGTGCCAGAGAATCATAACTCACAGTGACCTCCAACTCTTAGGCTTAAGTGATTATCTTGCCTCAGCCTCCCGAGTAGCTGGGACTACAGGTGCCTGCCACAATGCCCAGCTATTTTCTTTTTTGTTGTTGTTGTTCCAGTTTGGCCAGGGCCAGGTTTGAACCTACCACCCTTGGTACATGGGGCCAGCACCCTACCCACTGAGCCACAGGCATCGCCCTAAATTCATTAATTTTTAAAAGGAAAATGTGATTACTTTTTAGAGGTACACTAAGTATATGGAGGTATAACATCATGAGTACTATAACTCACTCTAAATATTTCACCTCCAAATAAATGAAACAAATGCAACAAAATGTTAAAAACTTCTTGAATCTACACAGTGGGCATATTAGTAGTCACTGTAATCTCCTCTCAACTTCCCTGTTTGCTTGAAAATGTTCCTGATAGACACAGCAGTTACAACTATTAGTAACTAATCCTCTTGTTGGTTCGTTAAGTCTAAAGAACTCAGATTCTAATATTCTAGCGCACAGACACATGAGTCAGATGAATCATATTGATTACAGTCAAAATTCTGGAGCACAGAATGGGACCCAAGGCAGTTCTATCTTTCCAAAATTTATCTTAAGCTTATTTACACCAGAGTATGTATCATAAATCCATTTTGGGGCTTTTGGGATCTTCATAAAAGCATTTTGGCAACAAAAATGCTAATGTCCAAAAATATGTTTAAAAACTAAGCAATAAATGTTAAAATAGCAACTACTTTCACCTTGTTATATAAAACGTTTATAGTTCCCACAATGCTATATAAAAGCGTTTCCATCTAAGACATGACCAGAAAAACATTTTCCATTGATACAGAGCAGAAAATGATCATGCAATTTACTATTTACCAGTTAGTATTCGTTTTTTTAAAAGTTACTAAGGCCTACTTTCAAAGAATAAGTCATAGTTACAAGACCAAAACCTGACACATAATGATCATTAGGACTCTAAGTTTAATTCTAAAAAATACTCAACAAACCTAAATACATACTGGCTTTCAAACATCAAATTTAAGTTCTCGGTTTTACAAGCCAAAGTCCTTCCACTGCAGATATCAGTAATATGCACAGGTGAATTCAGAACATTTCATTAGAAAAACTTCAGCTGCGTAGCAGAATCCACTGAACAAAATGATCAATTATGAATTAGAAAGTGCAATCCGTGAACCTCTGGGAGTCCCCAAGACCCTTGCAGAGGGTCTGCAAGGTCAAAACCAATCTCCTAATATTTTTCCATTATGCTGTCATTTCCACTAACAGTGCAAAAGCAATGTTAAGTAAAAAGACCTGTACCTTAGCAAAAATCAAGGCAGAGGCACCAACTGTAGCTACTGGCACTCAATTCTTCATGGTCATGAACTCACAGTAAAATAATGTCAGTTTCACTAATAAAAGTCCTTGATGAAGCAGTAAAAATTATTAATCTTGAACTTTCGGTACACATGATTAGAATATTCTGTGCAACAAGAGAAAAGTTTGCTGAAGCACTTCTCTGTATTGTTTTTTTAGATGTGTCAACACTTAAGACCAGCCTGAGCAACTTGAAAGATCTGCATAAGTCAGTGAAAAAATATTTTCTAAGTGACTAATGAGGAAGGTACCAAATCATGCATGAGGAAAGACCCATTCAAAATTCACTGAATTTTAATTTAACAGAGTATGAAAAGTGTACTGGTATAGTTTCAGATTCCATATTGCAACTAACATTCAAGAAACAGTTGTACTATTTGTCAAGTTTTGGTATATTATCAAAGAATACCTAACTATTATGTACAAAAGCTAATAATATAATCCCCCCTTTCTAACTACATCTATGTATGAAGCCAGATTTTATTCATATGTGGTCTGTCAATTTGGTTGATGAACTCATCCTAGAAAAAGTGCTACATACCTTATTGCTGAATATCACTACAGTTACCTTCTTAATTACTCCCCTTAGGAAGCCTTGCACCAATGCCAGCACCTAGTTCACCCCTCAATTATGAGCAATTTTGTAACTCTTTTTCTGTAATGACTATCAAAGCTATTGTATGGCACACAAAAACATGCTACAATAATGAACATCAATCAGCAAGATACCACCATATGTTGACACAAATACAGTTGTGAGACCTGATATATCAAGGTTTTGAAACCTTACTGAGTTGTTTGCAAAGTGCTGCCAACATAAGCACACAGTGCAAAGGGAGTAAACTTAATTGTCAGATCTCTTACCACAGCTCTGACAGTCATTAAAGAACAAGAGTTGCTTTGAAGAGTGGACTAGGCACTGGCATCAGTGCACAGTTTCTCAAGGCAAGTATCCTGAAGGTGACTGTAGTGATATTCAGCAAAGAGGTATATAGCACTTTTTCTAGGATCCGTTCACAAACTTAATTGTCAGACCTCATACACTTTAATGAAATCATCACATCACAAGAGACTGGAAAAGCAAATATAAAAATTCAGGTTGTCTTTTATAAAGCCATACATTAAAGAGATTTGCAAAAACTATAATACCACAGTTTTCAATCAAGGATGATTTTGTCCCTCAAGAGACATTGACAACATCTAAAGTCATTTCCGGTCACCTTAACCGGGGAAAGTGCCTCTATACATAGAAGCCAGGGATACTGCTAAGCATACTGTAAATGCACAGGGCAGTCCCCCACAACAAAGAATTACACAGGCCAAAACATCACTGTTAAGAAATCCTGAGATAAACTAACACCAACCACCTCAATCAACTCTTTGAGGGGAGAGAAACATAGTAATTCTCAATATTATAACATTTTGTATCAACATGTAATGGGTTTGTTCTTATTTTAAGTGAATAAAAATTTGTTAATTTGTTTTAAAATACAATACAGTAAATATCAATAGACATAAGTCACACAAACAGAAGCTCTTTAGGGTCTTCAATAATTTTTAACAGTGTAGGAACCAAGAGACAAAAAGCATGACAGAATCACTAAATTAGAAGGATGGTATAACTAGGAAAGTATGTTGGGGAATATAAGAAATTAAAGGTCTTTTAAGGAAAATATACTCAATTAAAGAATATCAGGGATGAACCAAATAAAATACACCAAAAACCTTAGAAAACCAAATAGTTACAAAGAAAACAATTATGAGAGACACAAAATGTCATTACCCCTTTGTTCTTTAAAAAAAAAAGTCCAAAATATGAAAACCATAACTTCTCACCCTGGCTATGAGGACTTGCTGGACTAAGAGATGGCTGATGTGAATCTTTGGTTGGTGTTGGATAAGCTTCTCTCCCTTGGCGCTGACTCATCTTTCCTGGGGTTAGAAGTTGAGCTTCCTCACTGTTTGCTATAACATCTCAAAGAAAGAAGAGAAAGTAATCAATACTAAAGTCATAGATTTATATAATGTGA
Source organism: Galagoides demidoff (assembly GCA_963574575.1). Taxonomy (NCBI): domain Eukaryota; kingdom Metazoa; phylum Chordata; class Mammalia; order Primates; family Galagidae; genus Galagoides; species Galagoides demidoff. The sequence continues at coordinate 35,190 of CAUYQV010106781.1, forward strand.
TAATTAATAACACAGAATAGAATTATGACTGAAATGGCTTGAGTGGTTATTCATTTCACCAACTACATACTTAAATAAATTCACATAATCATTTTGTTTTTATGTTGGTTTGCTATCAATCCAAGAAGAATCGACAGGTATGTGTGAATCAAACATACAAAGTATAGACATAGAAATGAAAATACACATCCAATGATAATGAAAGGCACCTGAAGGTTCAGTGTGCTCCTTTCATTTTGCTTTATCTCCTTATATTGCCCAAGACCAATGAGCAAAACACAAAGTCATTTCACAGAAGAAGTACAAATGACCAATAAACATATGCAAAGTTACTCACAGCCTCATTAGTAATCAGAAAAATACAAATTACTAGAATATACAATAATATTTTATACTCACTAGGATTGCTACTCTAATTTCTAATTTTCATGAAAAGTCAGTATATCTGTTTTAGAGATGGGGAACCTAGGGGTTCAGAGATTGCCTTCCCTAAGACTAAGTAGTAAATAACAGAGAAAGATTCGAACTCAGGACCATTTGGTTCCAAAGTCTGTGTCTTAAAAGTTTGCTGCCCCAGAAATCAATTTACACAGTGCTTTCAGGCTGCTTCTTACCCATTTGCCCGAGCTACTAATCCATGAAAGCAATATCTAGTTTCAGAGAGGATAAAAAAGGGAAAACACTCCCTGAAGGAGGAGGGCAAATAAATGGAGTGCACTGTGCCCCAGGACCCCCACACTCTTTCACTGTGTGTTTCTTTGCTTTCAGACTACAAAAACTTTTATTTTAAAAATCAATGATTGAGTCTTCACTCTAGGTTTCATTTTTCAACTTAGCCAGAATTTCATATTCACATTATCACATATTTTAAATCCAAACTACTTTAATGTTTTCCAATGTGCTAACTTTCAAAATTATATTTTAGCTCTTTATATTTCAAAGTAAAAATGCAAAAAAAAAATTCCACTTCTCATCCAAGGTATAAAAACTAATTTTACCACAGAGTAAAAAAAAAAAAAAAAAAAACTACAGACCGATGACTCCTAAATTTATATATTCAGCTATACTATCTCCTCTTAAACTCACATCCAACTGTCTGCCTCACAGTCATCACTATTGTTCACGGGCATCTCAGTCTGCCTCCCCTCCATCTCAGTGCTGTCACTCCCTCTACTTTCTCAGGCCAAAACCCTTCGATGAGGCCACTGATTTTTCTCTCTTAGATCTCACATCCAATTCCTTTGAGAAACCTGACTTTACCTTCAAATTTTATCTGGACTCCCACTTCTTCTCCACACTTCCACAACTACCACCTTGATCTAAGTCACCATTATTTTTCCACTGGGCCACAATAGCAGATTTCTACCAGCTTATCATCTTGCTTCCTGCTGTGTGAAAGTTTATTTTCCACATAGAAGCCCAAGTAATCTTTTAAAATCAGAAACATTCTCAATGGCTTTCCATTATGCATACAATAAAATCCATGACCTAAAGATCCAGCATATTCTGGCACCTGCTTATCTTTCCCACCTCACTCTGCACCAACCTCCTTCAGTGCCTACCATGATATCAGCCCTTCTTGGTAGTCCTCAAAAGAAGCCATCTTGCCCCAGCCTCATAGCCTCTGTCTCTTGCTCCTTCTCCTTCAAATGCCCCCACCCCAGATCTTCACATACTGGCTCCTCTCATTTGTTGCCTGTGCTCACATATCATCTCTTCAGAAAAGCCCTTTGCTTTCTTCATGGTACTTTTTGAGAATTAAGGGGTTTTTTTGTTGTTTTTTTTTCCAGTATTTTTTTTTTTTTTTTGGCAGGTGCTAGGTTTGAACCCGCCACCTCTGGCATATGGGGCTGGTGCCCTACTCCTTTGAGCCACAGGCACTGCCCCAAGAAATACATTTTTAATAGAGGCACAATTGATCAATTTTTTAGGATTTGTGCCTACCACTTCAGAGTTATACTCTATGACCTTGCCCTATATAATTTTCATTGTAGCTCTTCTCGTTATCTGAAGTGATGTAATTTTATTTGTTTGCTGTCTGCCTTCCTCCACTAGATAACACATTCCATGAAAGGGAGTTGCTGTGCCTTATTTTCTCATAAATTCGCAGGTCCTGGTATGCTTCCTGCTGTTTCCTGGCATCCTAAAGATAAAATTTAGAATCCTTTGATAAAATTTTGTTCAGTGAATCAATCAGCCAACTTTATATTTTTATGAAACTTCATAAATATATTGTAAAATACTTAGTAGCTCCTTTGGTTACTGAATCCAAGATTCATTTGAATCCTAAAAATAATTATTGAAGTTTAAAATGTACAATGCTAATGCAGAGACAGGTAACTGGCATAAGAGTATAACAGAAAGCTCTTAGAAACAAACACACACACACACACACACACTTATGGAGCCCAGATACATGTCAGAGACAGGAAAAAGTCTACTCAACTAATAACATGAAGACACCCGACCACCCATAGTGGGAAAATAGACCAATCCCTACTTCATACTACACATAAAGAAGAGTTCTACAAATATTAAAGACATAATGTAAAAATCAGAACTTGAAATAGAGTGTAAGAAAATATACTCATAAGCTTGAGATAGGGAATGATTCCTTTAAAAAAACACAACCAAGGCCGGGGTATGGTGTCTCACAACTGTAATCCTAGCACTCTCGGAGGCTGAGACAGGTAGGTGGATTGCTTGAGCTTAGGAGTTCAAGACCAACATGAGTAAGAGTGAGACTTGGTCTCTACTAAAAACAAACAAAACTAGTTGGGCATGGTGTTATGTACCTGTAGTCCCAGCCACTCAGGAGGCTGAGGCAAGAGGACTGCTTGAGCCCAAGAGTTTGAGGAGTCTGAGGCTTTTGTGAGCTGTGATGACGAATTGGCACTCCACCCAGTGACAGAGTAAGACTGTCTCAAGAAAAAGAAAAATAAAAAGACAACAGCTGAGTGCAGTGGCATGCACCTGTAGTCCCAGCTACCTGGGAGGCTGAGGTAAAAGGATCACTTGAGTCAGCCTGGGTACACAGTGAGATTCCATCTCTTTTTTTTTAAAAAGACACGGTAAATTGCTAACCAAACAGTAAAAAATTGATATATCCTACTACATTAAAATTATCAATTCATTCAATTAAAAGATGACATAAGAAAAATAATAAGAAAGTGATAAAATAGAAAGACATAATTAACAAAGAGTTGGTATTCAGAATGCTCTTTAAAAAACTTTAAAACAAAGTCTGGGCATGGTGGCTCACACCTGTAATCCCAGCATTTTAGGAGGCCAAGGTGGGCGGATTGCCTGAGCTCATAAGTTTGAGACCAGCCTGAGCTACAACAAGACCCTATCTTTAAAAAAAAAAAAAAAAAAAAAAGCCCAGCATTGTGGCAGGCACCTGTAGTCCCAGCTACTTGGGAGGCTGAGGCTAGCGCATTGCTGGAGCCCAAAAGTTAGAGGTTGCTGTAAGCTATGGTGCCAGGTTACTCTACCAGGAGTGACAAAGTGAGACTGTCTCAAAAGCAACAACAAAAACTATAAAACAATTAGAAAAAACCAACAACATAAAAGAAAAATGGGCAGAGATGTGAACAGTGATTTTACAGAAAAAGAACTGCAAATGGTTAATAAATGTATGAGATGTTTATCCTCTTTAGAAATGAAGGAAATAGGCTCGGTGCCTGTGGCTCAATCGGCTAAGGCGCCAGCCACGTACACCTAAGGTGGCGGGTTTGAATCCCCAGCCCAGGCCTGCCAAACAACAATGATGGCTGCAACCAAAAAAATGGCCGGGCCTTGTGGCGGGTGCCTGTGGTCCCAGCTACTTGGGAGGCAGAGGCAGGAGACTCACTTGAGCCCAGGAGTTGGAGGTTGCTATGAGCTGTGATGCCATGGCACTCTACCCAGGGGGATAGCTTGAGG
>CAUYQV010106782.1:0-11287 GCA_963574575.1 Galagoides demidoff
AGACCATATGATTCTTTCAATTGATACAGAAAAAGCATTTGATAATATCCAGCATCCCTTCATGATCAGAACACTTAAGAAAATTGGTCTAGAAGGGACATTTCTTAAACTGATAGAGGCCATCTACAGCAAACCCACAGCCAATATTGTATTAAATGGAGTTAAGTTGAAATCATTTCTACTCAGATCAGGAACGAGGCAAGGTTGCCCCTTGTCTCCATTGCTCTTTAACATTGTAATGGAAGTTTTAGCCATAACAATCAGGGAAGAAAAAGCAATCAAGGTATCCATATAGGGTCAGAAGAGATTAAACTTTCACTCTTCGCAGATGATATGATTGTATATCTGGAAGATACCAGGGATTCTACTACAAAACTCTTAGAAGTGATCAAGAAATAGAACAGCATCTCCGGTTACAAAATCAACACTCATAAATCAGTAGCCTTTATATATACCAACAATAGCCAAGCTGAAAAAACAGTCAAGGACTCTATTCCGTTCAGATTAGTGCCAAAGAAGATGAAATACTTGGGAGTTTACCTAACAAAGGACGTGAAAGATCTCCATAAAGAGAACTATGAAACTCTAAGAAAAGAAATAGCTGAAAATGTTAACAAATGGAAAAACATACCATGCTCATGGCTGGGAAGAATCAACATTGTTAAAATGTCCATATTACCCAAAGCAATATATAATTTTAATGCAATCCCTATTACAGCTCCACTGTCATACTTTAAACATCTAGAAAAAATACTTCATTTTATATGGAATCAGAAAAAATCTTGAATCACAAAGATGTTACTCTGAAATAAAAACAAAGCAGGAATAATCATGTTACTAGAACTCAGACTGTACTATAAATCCATAGTGATCTAAACAGCATGGTACTGACACAAAAACAGAGAGATAGACATATGGAGCAGAATAGAGAGCCAAGAGATGAATCCAGCTACCTACTGTTACCTGATCTTTGACAAGGCAATTAAAAACATTGAGTGGGGAAAAGATTCCTTATTTAATAAATGGTGCTGGGCTAACTGGTTGGCGACCTGTAGAACGCTGAAACTAGACTCACACCTAAGATAGACTCACATTGGATTAAAGATTTAAACGTAAGACATGAAACTATAAAAATACTAGAAGATAGTGTAAGGAAAACACTTGAAGAAATAGGTTTGGGTGAAAATTTTATGAGGAGGACCCCTTGGGCATTTGAAGCAATATCAAAAATACACTACTTGGACCTGATCAAACTAAAAAGCTTCTGCACAGCCAAGAACACAGTAAGGAAAGCAAGTAGACAGCCCTCAGAATGGGAAAAGATATTTGCCGGTTATGTCTCCGACAATGGTTTAATAACCAGAATCCATAGAGAACTCATGTGTAATAGCAAGAAAAAAACAAGTGATCCCATCTCATGCCAGGCAAGGGACTTGAAAAGAAACTTCTCAAGAAGATAGGCACATGGCCTACAGATATATGAAAAAATGCTCACCATCCTTAATTATCAGAGAAATGCAAATCAAAACTACTTTGAGATATCACCTAACTCCAGTGAGATTAGCCCATATCACAAAATCCCAAAACCAGAGATGCTGGCATGGATGTGGAGAAAAGGGAACACTCCTACACTGCTGGTGGGAATGCAGACTAATTTGTTCCTTTTGCAAAGACATCTGGAGAACACTCAGAGAACTAAAAATAGACCTGCAATTTGATCCTATAATTCCTTTGTTAGGTATATATCCAAAAGGCCAAAAATCAAATTACAACAAAGATATTTGTATCAGAATGTTTATTGCAGCCCAATTCATAATTGCTAGGTGGAAAAAGCACACGCGCCCATCGATCCACGAATTGATCGATAAATTGTGGTATATGTACACCATAGAATATTATGCATCCCTAAAGAAAGATGGAGACTTTACATCCTTCATGTTTACATGGATGGAGCTGCAAAATGTTCTTCTTAGTAAAGTATCTCAAGAATGGAAGAAAAAGCATCCAATGTACACAGCCCTATTTTGAAACGAATTTATAGCTTTCATAGGAAAAATAGAACCTGATTATAGCCTTAGAATAAGGGGGGGGAAGGAGGAGGAGGGGGGTGGATGGAAGGAGGGAGGGTGATTAGTGGAGTCACCTCTATGGCTTATCTTACAAGGGTACAAGTGAATCTTTCTAAAAGCAGTGTATGAATGTCTTAATAACTAAGAAAATGACATGAAGGCTACATTAAGCAGTTTTATGAGAGTATTTCAAATTGTATATTAAAACACTACACTGCACCCCATGATTGCATTAATGTACACAGCTATGATTTAATTTAAAAAAAAAGAGGAAATCCCAAAACAGACTCAAGAAATGAATGAAAGACATGATGAATTTAGAAAGGCTATTTTGGGGCTTGTGGAATTGAAGAAGTCAATCAGGGAACTTAAAGATGCAATAGAAAGTATCAACAGATTAAACCATAGCTAGAGGGTAAAGCTCTTGAGCTAACTCAGGAATTTAAAAAGGCAGAAGAGAGTAAAAGCAGAACAATCGCTCAGAGAACATGGGACTTCATGAAGCAATCAAATATATAAATTATAGATATCCCTGAAGGGGAAGAAGAACAACCCAGAGGAATGGAATCCCTACTGAATATCATATCTCACAGAGATATGAAACCCCAGTTAATCTCAACACAATACAAAGCATCTCCAAGACAAATTGTAGTGAATCTAGCCAAAGTCAAAATGAAAGAGAAAATTCTGAAAGCTGTCAGGCATTGACCTACAGGAGCAGATCCATCAGGGTGACAATGGAGTTTTCAGCTGAAACTTTTTAAGCCAGAAGAGAGTAGTCATCTAACTTTAGCCTACCTGAACAAAACAATCTTAAGCCTAGGATTCTATTTTTTGTTTACATATATATGTGTTTATTAGGTTTCCATGCTTTGCCTTCACAAAATTTAAAAGGCTTAAAATTTATTAAATTTTTTAATTTTTTTATTAAATCATAGCAGTATACATTAATGAATTTATTGGGTACAATGTACAATTTTATATACAATTTGGAATGCTTACATCAAACTGGTTAACATAGCCTTGGCCTCACTTACTTATTTGTTGTGTTAAGACATTTATACTCTACTCTTAATATATTTGACGTATGGTGCAATATGCAACATAGGTGAGGTCCCCCCATTTACCCTAAACAAAAAAGAGGTAAAGTCTCCATCTTTTTAAGGCTGCATAATATTCCATGGTATACATATACCACAGTTTATTAATCCATTCATGAATCAATGGGCACTTTGGCTTTTTCCATGACTTAGCAATTACGAATTGGGCTGCAATAAACATTCTGGTGCAAATATATTTGTTATAAAGTAATTCTTGGCGTTCTGGATATATACCAAGTAGAGGAATTGCAGGATTGAACAGCAAGTCTACTTTAAGATCTCTAAGTGTTCTCCAAATTTCTTTCCATAAGGACCATATTAGCTTGCATTTCCATGAGCAGTGAAGAAGTGTTCCCTTTTCTCCACATCCATGCCATCATCTGTACTTTTATGATTTTTTTATGTGGACTTCTCTTACTTGAGTTAGATGATATCTCAAAGTGGTTTTAATTTGCATTTCTCTGATGATTAAAGATGATGAGCATTTTTTCATGTGTCTGTAGGCTGTATACCTATCTTCTTCAGAGAAGCTTCTGTTCAAATCTCTTGCCCACAGTGAAATGTTATCACTTGTTGTTTTCTTGTTAACAAGTTTGAGTGGATTCTGGTTATCAAACCTTTGTCAGAAACCTAACCAGCAAATATCTTCTCCCATTCTGATTGTCTGCTTGCTTTATTTACTGTGTTCTTGGCTGTGCAGAAGTTTTTTAGTTTGATCAGATGTAATGTATATTTGGTGTTGTTTCAATTGCCTGGTGGGGGGAGTCCCTCATAAAATATTCTCCAATGCCAATTTCTTCAAGTGTTCCCCCTGCACTTTGCCCAAGTATCTTTATAGTTTCATGTCTTAAGTTTAAATCTTTTATCCAGTGAGAATCAATTTTTGTTAATGGTGAAATGTGGGGGTCTAGTTTCAGTCTTCTACAGGTCACCAGTCAATTCACCCAGCACCATTTGTTAAAAAGGGAATATTTCCCCCAATTTATGTTTTTGATAGGCTTATCAAAGTTAAAATGTTGATAAGTGTCTGGGTTCATCTCTTGGTTCTTCATTCATTTCCATACATCTTCCTTTCTATTTTTGTGCCAGTACCATGATGTTTTGATCACTATAAATTTATAATATACTCTGAAGTCTGGTAGAGTGATTCCTCCTGCTTTGTTCTTATTTCTGAGTAATGTCTTGCCTATTTTAGGTTTTTTTCTGATCCATATAAAATGAAGTACTATTGTTTTCAGACCTTTGAAGTATGACAGTGTTGTTTTAAAAGGGACTGCATTAAATTTGTATATTGCTTTCGGTAGCATGGACATTTTAACAATGTTGATTGTTCCCAGCCATGAGTGTGATATGTTTTTCCATTTGTTAACATCTTCAGCTATTTCTTTTCTCAGAGTTTCATAGTTCTCTTTATAGATATTCTTAAGTCTTTGTTAGGTAAATTCCCAATTATTTCATCTTATTTGGCACTACTGTAAAAGGAATAGAGTGCTTGACTATTTTTTCAGCTTGAATATTGTAGGTATATATAAAAGCTACTAATTTGTGAGTATTGATTTTATATCCTGAGATGCCGCAGTATTCCTTGAGCACTTCTAAGAGTTTTGTAATTGAGTCCATGGGGTTTTCCAGGTATAAAATTATATCATCTGCAAAGAGTGAAAGTTTGATTTCCTCTGACTCTATTTGGATACACATGATTGCCTTCTCTTGCCTGATTATAATGGCTGAGTCTTCCATTCCAATATTAAATAGCAGTGGAGACAATGGGCAACCTTGTCTGGTTCCTGATCTGAGTGGAAATGTTGTCTATTTTACTTCATTCATTATGACATTGGCTGTGGGTTTCCTGTAGATGGCTTCTATCAGCTTAATAAACGTCCTTTCTATACCTATTTTCATAAGTGTTCTGATAATGAAAGGACGCTGGATTTGATCAAAAGATTTTTCTGCATCAATTGAGATAATAATATGGTCTTTGTTTTTGTTTTGTTTATGTGATGCATTATATTTATAGATTAACATATGTTGAACAACCTGAGACCCTGGATAAAACCCACATGTTTCTGGTGTATAATTTGTTTGATGTGTTACTGGATTCTGTTTGCTAGGATCTTATTGAATATTTTTGCATCTGTATTCATTAAAGATATTTGCCTACAATTTTCTTTTCTTGTTGGGTCTTTTCCTGGTTTGGGGATCAGCTTGCTTTTTGCTTCATAGAATGTGTTGAGGAGTATTCCTTCTTTTTCTATGTTTTAGAAAAGTTTATGCAATATACATATTAGGTCCTCTTTAAAGGTTTGGTAGAATTCCGATGTGATGCCATCTAGTCCCAGACTTTTCTTTTTTACAAGATGTCATATAGTTGATGCTATTTCAGTGCTTGATATAAGCCTATTCAGCATTTCCAATTCTTTCTAGTTGAGTCTAAGAAGGTGGCAAGTTTCCAGGTATTGGTCTGTTTCCTCCAGATTTTCATAATTGAAACCTCTTCATGATAAGTGTTTCCCTTGACAAATGTGTAGTGACTATCCTTATCATTCCTTACCTTTGTTGGTTTAAAGCCTATTGTGTCTGTGAATAAAATTGCAACATCTGTTTTTTTCTAATCTCCATTTGCCTGAATTATAGATATCCATCCCTTCAGCTTGATTCCATTTTTATTCTTTAAGTTTAGGTGAGATGCTTGTATGCAACAAATATCTAGTCTGAGTTTATGTATCATGTCAGCCAACCTATGCCTCTTTAGAGGACAATTTAAGCCATTCACATTGAGAGAATTGATAAGCATGGTCGTTTTGGGGGTGTCATGTTTGTCAAATATCTAGTGTATATTTTTAATCTTTTCCCTACTGTGGAAGTTAGGTTTTGTTCAAAAGTTTCTGGGTGAGTTTACTTTGGCCATAGACCAATCTGCTGATCATGATGGAGGATGGTACTGAGAATATCCTGGGGAGCTGGGTTAGTTATCACAAATTTCTTCAACATCTGTATTTCAGAAAAGTATTTGATTTGTCCATCATAGGTGAAGCTTATTTTGGCTGGATACAGGATCCTGGTCTGGAAGTTATTTTGTTTTAGGAAATTAGAAGTTGATGATCAAGCTCTTCTTTCTTGGAAGGTTTCAGCTGAGAGATCTGCAGTCATTCCGATATTTCTCCCTTTGTGTATAATGCTTTTCTTATGTCTGACTGCTTGCAGAATTTTCTCTTTCATCTTAACTTTGGCAAAGAAAAATAAAATGCACCTAGGATATGCTTTATTTGGATTTAGTTCTGCTGGGGTTCTGAAACTGTCTGCTATCTGAATTTCAGTATCCCTTGCAATGCTTGGGAAATTCTACTCCACAATCTCTTAGAATAGAGCATCTGGGTCTTTAGGACCATCCTCTTATCCTTCAGAAATTCCTTTAAGACAAATGTTTCATCTTTTAGAGTAGTCCCACAACTCTCTCAGGGAAAGATCAGTTTTTGCTCTCCATCTATCTACCTCTTTGAGCATTTAGGCATATTTAAAGGCTTAGTCTTAATCTGGTGACCTGTAGAAGATTGAAATTGGACCCACACCTTTCACCATTAACTAAGATAGACTCTCACTGGATTAAAGATTTAAATTTAAGAAAGGAAACTATAAGAGTATTAGAAGAATGTGTAGGGAAAACACTTGAAGAAATAGGCTTGGGCAAAAATTTTTGAGGAGGACCCCTTGAGCAATCGAAGCAACATCAAAAATACACTTCTGGGACCTGATCAAACTAAAAAGATTCTGCACAGCCAAGAACACAGTAAGTAAAGCAAGCAGACAACCCTCAGAATGGGAGAAGATATTTGCAGGTTATGTCTCTGACAAAGGTTTAATAACCAGAATCCACAGAGAACTCAAGCATATTAGCAAGAAAAGAACAAGTGATCCCATCTCAGGCTGGGCAAGGGACTTGAAAAGAAACTTCTCTGAAGAAGACAGGCGCATGGCCTACAGACATATGAAAAAATGCTCATTATCATTAATCATCAGATAAATGCAAATTAAAACCACTTTGACATATCATCTAACTCCAGTAAGATTAGCCCACATCACAAAATCCCAAAACTAGAGATGCTGGCATAGATGTGGAGAAAGGGGAACAGTTCTACACTGCTTGTGGGAATGCAAACTAATACGTCCCTTTTGGAAAGATGTTTGGAGAACACTTAGAGAACTAAAAATAGACCTGCCCTTTGATCCTATAATTCCTCTACTAGGTATATATCCAGAAGACGACAAATCACATTACAACAAAGATATTTGTACCAGAATGTTTATTGCAGCCCAATTCATAATTGCTAAATCATGGAAAAAGCCCAAGTGCCCATTGACCCACGAATGGATCAATAAATTGTGGTATATGTACACCGTGGAATATTATGCATTCTTAAAGAAAGATGGAGACTTTACCTCCTTCATGTTTACATGGATGGAGCTGGAGCATATTCTTCTTAGCAAAGTATCTCAAGAATAGAAGAAAAAGTATCCAATGTATTCAGCCCTACTATGAAACTAGTTTATAGCTTTCATACGAAAGCTATACCCCAATTATAGCCCAAGAATATGGAGACGGGGGAGAGAGAGGGGAGGGAAGGGGATGGGGGAGGATAGGTGGTGGGAAGGTGATTGGTGGAACACACCTATGGTCCATCTTACAAGAGTACATGTGAATCTTTCTAAATGCAGAATATAAATGTAAGTCTTAACACAATAACTAAGAAAATGCCATGAGGGCTATGTTAACCAGTTTGGTGAAAATATTTTAAATTGTATATAAAACCAGAAAACTGTACCCCATGACTGCATTAATGTGCACAACTATGGTTTAATTTTTAAAAAGTTTAAAAAGGACCCATAAGTTAAAAAAAAAAGCTTAGTCTTCGATTTCAGAAATCCTTTCTTCTGCCTGCTCAACTCTATTACTGAAGGATTCTGCTATAGTTTGTAGTTCCTCAAATAATATTTTCATTTCACTGTGCTTTGCTATCTGCATTCTCATTATGTTCATATCCTTGGTAAATTTGTCTTTGAATTCATTGACTTTTTGAGATAACTTTTTGGATTTCAATATCCATCTTTTCCTCCAATTTATTCATCTTATTTGCCATCCATATTCTGAATTCTATTTCTGACATTTTGGCCATTTGTTTATGAATGGCATCTTCTGACATATTCCTTTTGTCATTCCTTGGGTGACATGGTTTACTCTGGTTATTCATGTTGCCAGAGATCTTCCTCTGGTTCTGCCCCATGTTTATTTTCTGCAGTTTCATTATTAAAACTGGAAGAGTGTGATTAAATTGGGGGGTTCCAGGAATGTAGTTAACTAACCCTTTACCAAAGAGCAGGGATTAGTGATTGTGGATTTTTCCTTACAGCCTTACAAAGGTCCCTTTCAAACCTGAAGCCACAGACTCTAAGGACCAAATTGGTGTGATAGGGCTAGCTGGCTCTGACTTTTAGCCAGCTAACCTCTATCTGATCCTATTGAGTCTCAAAATAAGGCTAAAATCTCAACTTGGGGGAGATTCAGGTAACTGAGATCCCCCACCGCTCCCCAGCAACTACTGCAGGAGAAATCAGTCCCTCCTAGTTCAACCTTGTAGGGTCCCCAGGTGAACAGCCCACATTGATAGTTCCAAAAGCAATTATCCCAGGCAGTACAAAATACTGCTCAACTTTAAGAGTTCAATCAGTGACCATCAACCTGGCAGTAGGGCTCCACAGGCAATTAGAACCCAGAAACCCAAGATGCTAGAGTTTGGCTCTCTCTAGTGGTCAATGAGTCAGGATGGCTCACTCAGGCAAAGAGTCAGGCCAAAGGAGTTGGTGCTTCCTTCCTCATCCTATGCTGCAACCTTATCCCACCCCCTGGTAACCCTATAGGGCTGTGGTCTGGTTCCCTTCAGTGGGTAGAAATGACAGGGATATGGGCCTGCCTGATATAAGGGGTATTAGTGCCTCCTCCATGCAATACTCTGCCACTAGAGCAACCTGGTGGGTCTAAATCCCAGCTCCCTGTAGTACTCAATGGCTTCTGGGGAGTACAGCAGCAGCCACAGTCTCTGGGTGTATTCACTGCCATCCATGGGCTGGCACTGCCTTTGGGCATATTTTGTGCTCACCAAGTCAGTGTCTCTGTCCCTACCCCAACCTGCTGGAGGCAGATACTGTTACTGGGCATCTTTTGCATTCCCAGCAGTTGCAACTCAGTCCCAGCCCTGCCACAGCCTAGGATTCTATATCCTGCTAAAGTAATCTTCAAATTCAAAGGAGAAATCAAATATTTTACTGACATGTAAACATTGAAGAAATTCATCACAACAAGACAAGTTGCACAGGAAATGCTCCATACCCATTCCCCACAATGACCATCACAATGAACCACCAGCAAAGTAAACACACAGAAACTAAAGGACCTAGCTACACCAATGGGGCAAAGGATAAAATTAGGCAGCAGACTTTCACAAAAATAACATGAGTAGAACCCCACCATACATATCAATCTTCTCACTAAATGTAAATGGCTTGAATTCCCCACTGAAGAGGCACAGGCTAGCTAATATTATAAAAAAGCACAAGCCATATATATGCTGATTCAAGGAAACACACATAAATTTGAAGGATGAAACAAGACTGAGGGTAAAGGGTTAGAAAATAATATTTCAGAAAAACAGAAATCAGAAGAAAAGAGGAGTCTCAATTTTATTTTCACATACCAGTGGATTTAAAGCAACTGAAGCCAAAAAAGACAAAGATAGTCATTTCACACTAATCAAGGGAACAATACAAAAAGAGGACATTTGAATTCTAAATACATTTGCACCCAACGTAAATGCTCCCAGATTAATGAAACAAACACTAAATGGTCTGAATGATAGGATATCCTACAACACCATAATATCTATGGATTTAAACACTCCTCTTACAGGTTGTACAGATGGTATAAACACTTAAAAAAGGAACAAGGGACTTAAATGTGACCCTAAAACAATTAGGCTTAATATAAATATACTGAATATAACATCCCAAAGCTAATGAATATACATTCTTCTTGTCAGCCCATGGATCATACTCCAAAGTAGATCATATCCTAGACACAAATTAAACCTCAGCAAAATTAAAAGAATTGAAAATTCACCTTGTGTCTTCTCAGACCACAAGTAAATAAAGGTGGAACTCAACTCCAACAACAATTTTTATTCCAACACAGAGGCCTAGAAACTAAACAACATTATGCTAAATAACAGTTGAGTAAAGGAGGATAAAAAGGAGAAAATTATTATTCTTTGAACATAATGACAATAAAGTCACAAGCTACCAAAATCAGTGGGATACTGCAAAATGAGTCCTAAGGGAAAAAATTATCATATTAGAAGTCCACACCCATAAAGCAGAAAGAGAGTACATCAGCAACCTAATAAGTTATCTCAACCAAATGGAAAAGGAAGATCAATCCAATCTCAAACCCAGGAGAAGAAAATAATTAACCAAAATTAAATTAAAAAATAAATGAAAATTAAAGAATGATTCAGAAAATTAATGAAGCAAAAATTTGACTCTTCAAAAAAACAAACAAAATTGATAAACCTTTGGTCATATTAATGGGAAACAGAAAAGTAAGAGCTGTAATAACTTCAATCAAAAAAGAAAAGGGGGAAATAACAACAGATCCCTTGAGGTACAAAAAAGAAAAAGTTACCTTTGACTACTATTAAAAAACTATATGCCCAAAAATTAGACAATGTGGAAGAAATGGAACAATGCCAGGAATCACCCCATCTCCGAAGACTTAATTAGGAAGAAATACATCTCTTGAGTAGACCAATATCAAGTACTGAAATTGACAAAGCAAGAAAAAAGCTCCCAAAAGAAAGAAAGCACTGAACCAGACAGTTTCACACCAGAATCCTATCAAACCTTCAAAGAAAAGCATGTATCGGCTCAGAGCCTGTGGCTCAATCAGCTAAGGCGCCAGCCACGTACACCTAAGGTGGCAGGTTCGAATCCCCAGCCCGGGCCCGCCAAACAACAATGATGGCTGCAACCAAAAAATGGCCGGGCGTTGTGGCGGGCGCCTGTGGTCCCAGC